>VUQR01012117.1:6699-19891 GCA_015108515.1 Hemichromis elongatus
TGCAGGGATATATAGAGTATATATACATACCCCACTCTACATACGTCTCTCTTTCTCCGTCTCCACACACACACACACACACACACACACACACACACACACACACACACACACACACACACACACACACACACACACACACAGCCCAGTGGGCTGGAAGCTCTCCCAGGGCCCAGATGCTCTCTGTCAACACCAAGATTCCAGAGAGGAAGCAGGGCTTTACAGCAGCAAGCTGTACACACAGCCAGGACCTGCAAAGACCAGGAGCCAGGAGAGGACAACCTGCTCCATATAAACACAGACCTCCCTGTCTTCTGTCTGAGCCACTGGTTTTGCTTCCTCGCTTGCAGAGCTCCTCTTGCTGGCTGGACCCGCTCTCTCTGCCTGCCACCATCAAGAGGTAAATAGCTATTGGCTGCTCAATAAGTGGCTTCAGTGCGTTGGAGTGAGGGGCCTTTTTTCCTCCACACTCTCCCAGCCTTGACAAGCATGTATTGACAGAGTAGTTACACACTAACCCATTGGGGGAAATCCTCCACATTGTGCCCCAGGCAGCTGATAAATGGAACTCATACAGTACCTGTAAGCATGATCTCCTACACACGGACACACAAAGTGCATCTATGCACACAAACAGCGCTCTACTACCACGCTAATACTAATTAAGGAGAATAGGGGGCTTTATAGGGGCTTTATGACACATATTGAGATGGACGAATAAATGTGTGCTAGGATAAAGAGAAGAAGAAAGGGGGGTTATAAATAATTATATAGTGTCTAAGTCTTCATAAGCTGTGACACAAGAACTGAAGTTCATGAACTTTTGGTGCCTCAGAAGGTTGCAGACTACCAGATTATCAGAGTTCAAAATAAAAAAAATATTTTAACTGGTAATCAAGGACCTATAAAGTACTTTTATGAACTAAAACACAGAAATAAGACACAATGTAAGTGAACAACACACACCCAAGCCTGAAAAGTCTCTGATATGACTTTCTCTCATATTTATGCACAGACAACAAGTAATCTGCTTATCAAACAAACCAGTTCTCAGCCTAACTACAAACATACTCGCCTTCTCTCTATGCCCTCCTCCTATGGGCTAAATGTCATATGTGCCATGTCAAAGCAGGAAAGGATTCAGTGACAGGGTAGAAAAGGAGGAGTCAGCACTTGTCCCCCCCCCTAACATTGGGGCAGAGCAGTCTCATGTCATCCTCTCCCCCCCCATGTCCGATCCGCTGCTGATAAATAGCTAGGGGTGCAGCAGTTGCTTTCACTTTGTGATATGATGTCAGTAACCTTCATTGATCTGCAGCCAGGCGGGCAGGCCTTATCGCTGCTTCTCCCTTGTGATATACTGTGATCCAGGGCCCTGACTGCTTTTTAATACACTGCACTTTAGGTAACAGTGTCCCAGGCTAACCACCCTTGCTGCTAACACCTGAGGCAGTATTTCACAGCAGTGCTGTGATGGCCAGTGAGATTACTGAGAAACTAACTCTGGGAAAGTCTGCCAGAGAAATGATAATGCTGAAAAAAAGCGGGACGCCGGAATGACACGTTAGGAATTCTGTACGCCGATCAAATGTTGTGGCACCACTTCACCTCCGAGCAAGCTGCATGGAGACAAGAGGCAGTCTCGAAGAAGAAAATTACAGGAACTGTGCATTATAAGAACTCTTGCCACTTTTCAGAACCCTTTCAATCCTTTGGCTTTGTTTGATGCTCTACTTGTGCTGTATTTTTAAGTCTAATCAAGCACCTGTGACAGAACATAGAGCCTCTGTTGACAGAGCACAATGCTCTTCTCAGGGGTGAATTTAGTGCTGACAGCCACTTCCTCTCTCCAGATTTATATGAGCACTCAAGCTTAGACAACACCTTAGGTGATTGTTGAAAGTTGTACCCTTATCATGAGAAGCCTTACACAAATAAAATTAAGAAATAAGGGACCCAATACTCCAGTGTCATGCCTTGAAAACTAGTTTTTAAACTTTCTAAAGGTAAGCATTTAGCATGAGTGGGCAAACACTTTGGACTACTACTTCCATTACTACTCCTGATTGTGGCAGTTAAGAGCATTTTTAAAAACATATATATATATATTCACAAAGCAAAGTCATATTTAAGTATAACTATATAACCTATTATATACACAGAGGTTTACTCCAGCTAACCACCACCCCCATGTACACGGGTTGAAGACGGCTGCAGATAAAGGAGACTGGACGACTAGCAGGAGAATTATCCCAACTATTGATTTTAGCTGTTGGGTATTACAGAAGGAAACAGTGGGTTTATCAGGCCAGGATCCCTCTGCACTTTCACTAACTAAACGAGTATTTTCCGGGCTTATCAGGCAAAAAGCCTATTACTGATGGTCTCAGCCTCCCCCACAACTAGACAAAGAGGAAGGGTGACCACCATTATGCACCTATTGGATGGGTTTAGTTACATGGCACTTTCGGAGACCTCTAACACTTATCCAACACTTTGCAAACCCAAAATAATGTCCATATTACCACTGCATAATACTCCTTAGGGGTATTGCACATTTTATTATATTTATGTATATTTACGGTTATCTACTAATAGACTTATGACCTCCTCAACTATCTGCTCTCCATCTTTCTCTTCCACTGTGGTTCTCTGGGTCAATGTCATTTCTGTGGGTTCTATATATGAAGACTATAACCAGAGATAATGGGAAGTGCTATAATCCCTGAGAGGAGCCTAATACAAGCCTTAATCACAAGGGGAAAAAAGTATATGTTTTAATTACAGACTAAAAGATCGAGAAAGATACCTGTGAGGTACCGATCCCAGGATCCTCAGTGAGCATGTCTTATCTGTGAAACCTGAGGAAAACCTTGCATGTATGCACTTTGCGTTGTATTAGCCTGCATGAATTAGAAGTACTCGCTATTTTAAGATGAAATTATACTCAGAGACATTTTGACTGTATACCCATTTCCCATTGTTAATAATGAACAAGAGTAGAGACTGAGAAAATTTCCCTCAGCAATTATCGCAGAAATCCATAGACTGATCAATGTGCAATCCCAAGGATTGTCTTAATACATATAAAATATAGACAACACCACGTGTGCGTATGAATGTGCATGAATTTATTGTAGCGTAAAATGACCTCAACAAGATGAGAATATTATTGAAGAAATAAAAGCTGGGTGTAATGATTTACATATTTCATCACAGGCAGCAATGAAAGTGAGTGATTAAACACAGAGCATGAGAGGAAGGGAGGCAGCATTGAGAAGAGTGAACAAGATAAACTGCTAAACAGAACAAAATGATAAAGAAGTAAAACTACTTCCCAAGTGCATAATGGCACAGTAGGACATACTGGATAAATATGTCCACCGTACGCTTTAGAGTCTGTTAGCCCGAGCCAGTCTTCGTTCTAATTAAAGACTTCAAGAATAGCACTTATCCATTATGTCAACACAAAAGTGCACATGTTCTATTCTACAAGACAAGAGCGAGCCTAGAAGTGGTGGTGGGTGGCACTAGCAGTGAAAGACGACAGAGGATTGTGGCCAGACGTGGCACCCATGAAGGGGCAATGCTCATCTGCCCACCGGCCTGCCTTTATGTCTCCAAGTCAGCCCTGTAATTTGCTTGGAGCGGAGATAAATCTTATCTCGGAGACCTGATTAAGTTTTTAATTTACACTCCAATCAATAGCCCAGGTCTATTGGCAATGTGTCTAAAACTCTATTTACCAAAGGATTCCCTGCTATCAATTGATCAAGGACCCGGCAGCCATAAATTATGGGAACATGTGTGCGTGAGAGAGGGGGAGACAGAGAGTAAGGGTGCCAAAGTAGTCTGTGAGTGAGAAATTTAAAGAGCTAGGTCACATTTGACCAGTTGTAGGATGGGATAAAGAAAGGAGCTGTAACCTCACCTGAGAACGAATCAAACTCACTTGGCTATCAGCTTAATATGCTTTGACAACATTGGGCTTAATGTGCTGAGGAATGGATTCTAAATGAGCAGCAATGCTAAAGTAAAAAGGCCCAGCTCACCTACTCTCACACGACCTCCAAAAAAGCAGCACCCAGAGCGATCGTATCAAAGGCCTGAAAAAGTAAGACCTCCCACTTCCGACCCTTTCTGCATGAGTGCCGTTATCTGTTTACAGTGCCTCTTTTCCCAAAGGAACTTTAAAAAGGAATCTGCTGGAGACCGGGTTCCCCACACAGAATTCCTACATGCTTTTTCTATGCTAAGCATCCTGTCTGGGAAAACCGAGGGAAAAATTTTACAGGCACCCGTTTACACTTCTATGACATCCAGAAACAACTATTTTCTGTTCTTTATTTTTGGGTACTGGGATATTTATTTAGGATTTAAATGTCGGAAAGATTTGTCATGCTGAAGCGATGAATAATCAGAAGTGTAAACATCTAGTTAATCATAACCCTCCTCACTTGATTTTTGATGCACGTTTTGTAAGAAGGCAATGGTAGTACCATTCTGGCTCCGAGCTAAAGGGCACAGATACAGTTCAGACTCCTCTCTGCTGTTCCCATGCAGAGGAAGTGAAGGGGAGGGTTGGGAAAGGAGGGCAGCGTTATCACCGTGGAGAAAGTGTCGTCATGGCGGTTCTGCTCTGACCCTGCTGACTTGCCGATTCCTTAACATGAGATCATTTTGGACAGCTGACCTCGATATCACTGTGCTCTGATGAAACAGATCCAGTGGAGCTCCTTATTCTGCTCACCCTGCCTACAAAACATAAGTGGGACACAGTTCATTTTCAGTTTTATTCCTGCGCCACAATTAACAGGAATTACCAGAATTAACATAAACAGAGCGAACGGGCCATTTTCCTCCCTCCTCATCATTTTCAGTGAGGCATAAAAATAAACACAAGTAGGCAAACGGAGCTTCCCACAATAAGACTTACTTAAAAACTCTCTGGCTTCATTTTCTATTTGGCTCAAGTTTCACACTCTCACACTCTTGATATTTGACAAAGCAGATTTATTGTTTAAAAAAAAAAGAAAAAAAAAAAAAAGAGCGCCAAACCATTCTCCAGGTTTGTCAACAGGTTGGCCAATGGCATGCCGCATGTTTTTCGTGTTTTTAAAATGACAACATACAATAATAAGGCAGCAAAATATTGTTGTAACAAATGTTCGGGCGGATGTTCTGTACTACTTTGTCATTAGTGGAGAAGCTGTCTGGTAAAATCCGGCATAAACATGTGTCAGAATTACTCGTAATTATAGTTGAAAAACTTCCGCATGGGAGCATGAATCACCTCTGCAGCTGGCTTTCATGGAAGAAAAGAACACAGTACCCTGCTATCCTCACCTTCACAACTACAGCGGGGGGGGAGGGGAGCAGAACACGGGAGACATGCAGACTAAAGAAGACAGACGGGCTCATACCAAGTCAGAGAGCCCGGTTTGCTGGTCCTCTGCTGGATTATCTAAAGAGCCACCGACGGATATGTGTAATCAGCCCCATCCCCATGTTTTTCTCTCTCACTCTCTGCCTCTCTGGCTAATGTCTCCGCCTGATTCGATTGAGGCAATTAGGCAGTAATCTATAGAGCTAGGGAGTGATGGAAACATTTCCCACTGTCCTCCTCATGTTTCTCCGAGCTGCTATAATTAGCTAACTTTGTTTCTCATTAAACATCAGAGCAGTATTTACATACCCAGATCCAATTTGGCTCTGTAGAGCCCATTCCTTTTAAACCATCTTGAAAGCCTGAAACATGCCCGTAAACAAAGGAATAAGGGAGCTGTAATCTACGATTAGTTCAGTCAAACATTTATATACTAGACGGGTAAAATACAATATAGATATAAAAGGAACAGGTAACAAAAAAAATTAAAATAAAATATGTACGTCAAAACAAAGTGGATGATCATTCAGGAGGAGGGTGTTGGTGTAGATAAAGGCAGGAAGGAAGGCCCAGATGATCTGAAGTTCTGATATTATAAATGGATGACACACTTCCATCTTTGGTTTCAGTGAGCCATCACAACTGGAATAGCGGGCCACATGTATTTCCTTAAGGCTTATAATCATTTTAAATATTTTTGCAGGAACTGAAGCAGTGAAGAAAAAGACTGCAAGACTGAACTGAAGCACAATGGCAACTTAATTTGACCCAAAGTTTAACATTCTGGAGCTTTGATTTGATCATCATAATTGTACCAGGTATTTGATAGAAAACAAAAAGTGAGTCCTCAGGTTTGCATGTTGGTTGATTTACACGCTCATGCAGATTAACTGAGATATACATTTTTTTGACCTTATTTATGAAAGTGATGGCAGAAAATCTACACTGACATTCTAGCCAAAGGAAATGCAGGAAAACATCAAAATCCCCTTTCCTGCTGAAATGCTCAATAATGTGTTTAAGTGCACTACAAGCGCCACATTGAACTAAAGTACAGAGCTCACAGGAGGCGTGAAAGAATGCCAAAAGAGTGGACTCTCTTTTAAAACTATGCAGGCCTTCAGCAGCTTTAGACGCCACCCAGAGTTATACAACAATCGCAAACTTTTCAGTTGATATGCAAAGCAGCATGGACAATTTCATGTCCCCATGGTAACAGTACGCCTGTTTTGCAAAAATGTAATGATTAATCATGCTTTTGATAACAAAAGACAAAATCATTGATGCAACTTGAACATGCGTCAATGTTAATGTGTGTTTTCAAGGGTTACTTCAGTCTCTTCTGGATAATGCAGCTCAGCTTACACTATTTTCGTACTTCTTTTACTTATTAAGTTTGTTTTCTCTATTAAATTGGAAACAATTTGTAGCTGCTTTTCAGTTTCAGACACAGCAAACACACTGAAGTAGCTGACAGACAATTAAAACCTCTCATTTAATATAAACTTTGGCAAATTAAATATTTATCTACTACTACTACTGTTGTGTTTTTTTTAACCCAAAATGAATACAGTCACAACTAAAAATGAACTATAATTATACTCATCAATAAAGTGACAGTGAGAAACTTGGGCAGCACTTGGGCGGCAGTAAGTGTGCACTAAAGCTAACAAGCAGCTAAATGGCTAAAGTTTAATTCAAGTATAAATTTTTTTTTTAGTATTACGGCCTTAACACTACAATATGTGTGATGTACACATGCACTTCTTGACTAGAAACTAGCACAAACAAGTCACATCGACTGAATTCTGACAGGTCTGACGATCTGAAAGCTTTAACAGGTAAATGTTTGAATGTGAATGAAGCACACAGAAATCCAATCTACTGCTCTGCCTGTCTATTGTACGGCGTAGCTTGAATACATATGCAGGAGTACAGCCAGGGCTGAAGAAAAGGGTAATTCAATCAGCAACATTCCTGCATGACACAGATTCACTTTGTCAGTTGAGCTTTACCAGTAATTCATCTTTCTGAAAACAGACACTATCACAACAATAATTTCTTTCAACTCTGATACCTGGCAAAGAGGTGCCTGAAAATTTAATAACAGATTTTTATTGGCTAACACCACAATCCTTTCAGATCTCACCCTATCAAGAGTAAGTTTCCATTTCCTGATGTTTCCAAGAGAGCAAAATCGACCCGTGGAGAATGTCTAGTGAGACGCAAATGGTAATTCCTGCCATTGTGGCTCAACTCACAAGTGACCATGCTTTTAAACAAACCATATGAACACACAAATGTGCACTGACTAGTAGTGGAATGCGTAAGTAAACAGTGCGAGGGGTAGGGCTGTATGTAGAAGACCAGATGGGCTGACAGGGGGACTTGTCCTGGGAAAGGGCTTTCCCGAACCCATACACCCCCTCAGTTCCCCTCTGGCCCTGTGTGAGGGACTGTATGTAGCCTGGTCTGAGCAGCAGAGGGTTAACCGCACTGCCCAGTCACAGGCGTGAAGTGAAACAATGAAATAATGGCAGTGAGTGAACGCTCAAAGGCAGGGGGCACAGTGGGTGTGGGAGGGCAGGGGCTCGCCATTGGTTCCTGCAGATGTTGCCGGGCTTCGGCGGGTCACACAATCACACGTATTAGCATTCCTGATAGAGGGAGCCCGGATTAGGGAGCTGAATGCCTTTCTCAACTCAGTCAGAGTTTGAACACAGCAGAAAAGCAGAGCGGAGAGAGAGAAATCCCAGAAATGCGGTGATGAAAGGTGGAGACAAGAGCATAGGGGAAGAAAAGCACTCTCAGACAGTGTCGAGGAAGGCCCGGCTCACAGAAGGAGCAGGCACAATGTTGCTGGCAGGAGAGAATTGCAAAGAAAGGCAGTTGCAGGAAGAGGAAGATTGACAGACAAATTGTGCCAAATTGACTAAAACAGCTAATGAAACAGTTTAACAAACAGACAATAAAGAGAAATCAAGCATGTGATAATTTAATGGTTTTGTGAGGGTGGAAGAGGGAGTGTATATATGAAATGAAGATTTCTATTTGTGGCTGAATGAGTGAATGAGCATAGACAAACGGCTTTCTTTCTTCTTTGTATGTCTGAGTGAGCGAGTGAGAGTGAGAGAGAGAGCAGAAACAAAAGCTTTTCAGAGTGTATGTGTGCTGTCCTGTCCCTCTTTCCCAGGACAGAGGTCTGGAGAGGCCTCATATTTCTGGCTGCTGTCAGGTCAGGGTTAGAGGGAGAGACAGCAAGGGGCAGCTGTTTTCTATGAGGTAGTCCGGCTTCCTCACACATGGCCTTTGATCCACTTCAACTTCCTTCGCCAACCAAGCTGCTGCCCTCCCCCTTTGAATATGCATGTATTTATCATTATATATACGTGTGTGAGAAGGTAAGTGTATGTCAGCGGGAGAGCAAATGAAAGTGGGAGTTGCTATAAGTGTAGTAAGGGGTGCAGGTGGTGGCAAACTGTGCAACAAACAGTGAAACTTGGGTAGTAAAATGAAGTGAGACACAACTCTAAACCAAGTCTTTTACTCTCTTCCTCTCTCTTCGTTTTAGCACAAAACATTTTCACAGGAATGCAGCAAGGCCAGTCTGATGTAGCTGCATGCTGTATGGAGAAAAATGAATAAGATATTCTACTGCACACATTTAATTCAAAAGAAACAATAACCCATATCATGTTCTGAAGCAAATAAAAGTATCATGGCTGCAGAAAAGGTGTCCAGGTGTCTGGGCCAACGGAGCAGGGGAAAAAAAGCCTCTCTTTTTAAAAATTCTTAAATCACACGAGCACATGATGATCCTGTGAAGTCACAAACAAAATCCAAGCAATCCTCAAGTGTGTCCTCACACACGCACACAACACTTTTATGAATTGGCGAAAAATCCTCAAGTCTAGTATTTTTTTCTTCAATTATGAATTAAACAGCATTTACCTTTAAATTCAAGGACTTGGTGTACTCTCATTACTACAAATGACTCAGCAGGCTCTTATATTCATGTTTGAAATTTGAGTTGTATACAGTAATACAAACAGAGCTACCCTTGATTATTCTTTAGGGCATTGTGATTTTATTAGTAAGCACATCTTTGCACAGGTGTCTAGGAGGAGTCTCTGCATTTGGAAAATCTGTAGTGCATCCTGCTGCTCTAAAGTCCCTGACAACAAAGAAAAAAAAAAGAAGAGAAAAAAAAAGCAGCAGTGACAGTGAAACCACACAAAAAACCTTCATATTTGGCAGTTAAGGGAGGTGTACCTTTGTCCCCAACTAATAACTATCAGTGGCTCTACAAGTTAATATTTGCTTCTGCCTGCTCATAAATTTGCATTGCATTAAAACCTGACCTAAATGCATTTTTATCACGCAACGTAATTAGCTGAGCATTAGTTGTAGGAGAGCGAGAGTATTATGTGGTTGAATCCTTTCTGAATGGGTGGTGGCTAAACAAAAGCTATGGGAGGGATGGCTACAGAGTAAAGAAGAGCTGGGCCACCAGATGAAAGAGGAAATAAACAGGGCCAGAGTGCTGCCTCTTTAATCTGCTACATTAACTCCAGCACCACAAGGGGAGGAGCCAGCAAGCAGGCAAACGGCACAGCCACACAAAAGGGGAGTGTCAATGAGGGGGTAATAAGGAAAGACAATGAGTAAACAAGCAGGGGAAGTCCAGGCTTGGCGTGCTAGAAACTCCCTGCTTCTCACTGCCAGGCACACACAAAGGCCCTGCTGTAATTAGCTAGCCCAATAGGTTGTTTAGCATTTGCATATAAATGCCCTCACAGGCAAACGCTAAACACACTGACACAAGCCATGCCCAAAACAGACGTTCGCCACACCTCTACCCTCCAGGAGGTCTCAGGGGTCCACTTATGTTGGGGTACCCCTCCCTCCACCCCGTGCTTGTACCCACTACAGGCAAGCTGGCATCCATTACAAAAAAGGCGGACGGCTCACCATAGTGCGGGTACTCAGTTCTTGTTTCTGGAGAGATTGTGAAACACTGAAGCCAGGCTTCCTGTTGAAGGCCCCGCATACCCATCTGTCATGTGAAAGTACATTTTATCCTGACCACAGGGCTCAACGAGACACAGAGTGCAGGTGTCAGTCTGCTGTTTGGTTATAACAAGGCAGGAAAGAACTCATATAGATATTCCATGTACAATTAAACAGCCATGAACATCTGCACATACAATTGTGCAGTTGTTAAAAAAACCAAAAAACCAAAACCATAGGAAACGAGTGTTTGGTCTTGATCAGGGTCAAAACTTACAGCTTTATTTAAAGTTCAGGGTCTGGAAGAGGGGGAAAAAAGTCGATGTAGCAGGAGAGACCAAGCTGACTGATCAAAGATAGAGCCTGAAAACATAAAAACTTTTTACGCATTAAGTTCCAATATTATGTTTCATGATAAATGTTTTAACAGGACATGTGCTTCAGTTATACACTTCCTCTTCTGTCTGCTGTTGTTCTGACAATGGAAACTTATGAGAAATTTAAAAAAATATAAATGAAAAACTACAGAAAGGAAGGAAGTGATGAGACTGGTGTCTGCCCTCCCCCTGCCCTGACCACCGCCTCCCTCTTTTCTCCCCTTCCTCCAAACCCATATTCTCTCCAGTGTAAACAAAAGCTGTGTCATCTACACACTTGTCCTGCTCCTGGTGCTGCTGGGAGGGAAAGAGTTCATCCACACAGCTCCTGCACCATACAAGGGCTACTTCCTGTGTTAATCCTCAGCACAGAGAGCGGTTTTACCAGTCTACTCTGCTTGTTTGCAAGAGTTTTTCTGCGCATTGCTTGTGGCACAGGAAGACCACAGAAAGAACAGCTATCCGCTAGCATTAAACACTTGGTTCTCACCTACCATGTGGCCTGTTGTTCCCCATCAGGGCATGATCCGACATGAGGAAACACCTGGCTCTAACAAAAGCAGGCAGTAAGAGGAGCCCTTTTTTTTTTAAAACAGCCTTCCTCGTCCTCGTACAGATATCTCATCTGATTTGCAGGGACAGCACTGGATTTACATAAGACATACAGTCCAAATAACAAAATGAAGCCTTTTTAAAATCTCTGTGAAATTTACATGATATTGAGTGGTTATAAAGGAAAAGACATTTTAAGGCTCCACAGAGGACGCAACAAACAGTAGCATAAAAGGGGGAAAGCAGAGTCTTTCATTTTCAAAGAATTGGCACTAGCATGTAAAGAGGAGAAAAACTGTTGTAACAGTCAGTATCCGTTTTGAGTCTAGCTCTTACCTCAGCCTGACTTCCTATATGTGGTCAGGGTGTGTTTTGTTTTACTCTTTTGTACAACAATGCTTGCAACGTGTTGCCACCTGAGTAAGCCTGAAAAGTCACAAGTTCAATAAAAGAGGAAAAGAAAACTTTAATTAAACCGAAACCAAAGTCTAACAGACTTGCAGACGTTGAGCTCCTGAAGAGGTAATAAAAGGGATGTTTTAAGCTAAAGTCATTACTATAAATTGCCATTGTGCTGTCTTATCCTTGCATTGTCTCCATATTCAGCAGAAAAACTAATAGCTCCATAAACTAGCGGGGCCCCCCCATCTTCATTCATTAAACAGTAGGGAAAATGAATTCCATGGTGACCAGACGAGGCGAATGACGTCACAAAGCCGAGGTCACCGGTCTGTTACGGCCCTACAGCCTTGTCTCAGCCCCATGGGACCTACCCCACCCCCTCCAGCTTAGGCCAGATCTCAGGTCTGTGACACCAAACATCAGAATGAAAGCCAAACAGTCTACCAGATTTACGCATCAAATACATAAACGCCACGGCAGTGTCGTAATGAGACATCAACTACTGGGTGCAAAACAGCGCTAGGAACATATGTGGAAATATAAGGTATATACGAGACAACAAATACCATGAAACTGGATAAATATACATTTATAGTTGCTTAGGGAGGAAACGAGCATGTGCCTTCTCCTCTGCTGGCCACACACACAGTTACACTGTACATCTTCAGTTTTCGGTGTTGCTGTGTGGGAGTCTGCACTCTCTAATCAATTTATTATGAGGCACTGAAGTCCTTATGTTTGTTCATTTAACACAGGGAAAATGAGAAACAGCATTTGTTTTTGGTACAGTGAGACCCAGAGTGAAATCCACGCGTGTCTTCGGAGGAGGAAAGCAAAGAGAGGAGACGGGAGAGGCAAAGGCACACAAGACAGAGACACCATTCAGAATAACTGAGGCTTGCTGTAATATTGTGGTTTTGAAGAACTGTTAGTTTAATTGCAGGTTGGTGTCACATATAACGTTGCCTGTGTGTGTGACACCTGCCATAAATGGTTTTAACTCGGGACAGTGGCAATTATGATTGAGCCAATCAGAAATCTTTCATAAATCCATGGACATGCTCACTGCAAGAGGTAGATGCTTATTTGACGAGGTGAGACGGCGACAGACGCACATGCAGTATATCTTCTTTTTAATTACAGCGTCTGCCAAGGTGGGACTTTGCTATAAACAATCATCTGTGCATTCGAACACAATAACACATTATAATAATACATTCTCAAATGAAATACATAGATCATGAACTGTATTTATATCATTATTACTAGTTTTATTGTTGAAAATATAAAATAATAAAATAACGTGTATAGCTTAAAAACTGAGGGATCCAAGTCTGCTGTCATTTATTCAGCTGGTTTAGCAGCGGTGCTTTAATTTATCCATTTCATTTGAAAATGACTTAGGTGGTGATTGGAGTGTATGTATGTTAAAAAAACAACCCCCCCCCCCCCAAACCCAAAAAAA
>VUQR01012118.1:8471-26369 GCA_015108515.1 Hemichromis elongatus
CACTGTACTATGTTGTGTTTGTGAGCAAGTGAAGAGCTCGAGCCATAATGTGTTGCGCAAATGTATGTTAAAGCAGATGCAGCGTGGAGTTTTGTTTTTGTTGTTGTTTGTTTAGTATCGAGTGTTTAACATAAGATAGAATAGGCATCTAATTATTAGCACTTAATATTGGTTGCAGAATTTGTCAAACTTTGGAGTGTGTGTGTAAAAACTAACAGTGTTGCTTAATGTTCCCTGTCAATTTTCTCCAGTGTACATGCGCAATCCTCAGATGCCTCCATACGGGTCCCCTGGACAACCTGGCTCGGCCTTATCTCCACGTCAGTCTTCAGGAGTCCAGATGCATGGTGGGATGGGCCCTTATTCTCAGAACAATAGCATGGGAAACTACGGCCCTCAGGGGGCCCAGTACGGCCCGCCAGGTGAGACATGAGGCTGTGAGTGTTGGGTGGTGTTGCTTTGAGGGCATTCAATACAGCAGAAAAAATAAGAGTGCAGTGTCTCTGCGCTGTCACATCAAGCAGACTTTTTCTTTTCTGTTTCTAATACTAAAAATATTATGAATGAGTTTACAGTGGTCGTCCTGTGACCATCACAGTTTCATAGATAGCCCAGATTTTTTTTTCTAAAAGGCTTTGAAGTTTCCTCTCACTTCTTACATTTATGAAATTATATCAGAGCACTTTGAAGTCTCAGATGGTTTCTGTGGGCTTTGAAGAAGTTCTGCTATGAGTCACAGCAGAGAACAGCGGGAGCCAGATAAAGCCCGCTTCATCAGGCTGCTTGTTCTGACAAGCTGAGGTAAATTTAGAGCCGGACTGGTGAAACTCTTTATCCCGTCAGTGCAAAGTGACTAGATGAGATCTGTTTTAGGCTGAAACACGGCAGCAGGGCACAGAACTCTAAATGTTGATCTGTAACACTTTCAGGTTATCCCAGGCAGCCCGGTTACACAGGGATGCCCAACGCCAATTACCCCAGTGGCCCCGGCATGGGTGGCTCCATGAACCCCATTCCCGGTCAGGGCAGCGGAGCTCCCTATGGAAACATGCCACCAGGCAGGATAGGTCCTGGGCAGATGGGCAATCGACCTTACGGTCCTGCCATGGGCTCCAATATGGGCGGCATGCCTCCTCAGGTGGGGTCCGGCATGTGTCCCCCTCCAGGCATGACGAGGAAGGATGGTGGTCCTTCCATGCATCACGGACCAACAAACTCTATACACAACAGGTGGGTGACTCCTGGCTGCATCAGTGACATCTGTGTGAGCCTCTGACTGTTGAGGGTCATGGAATTTATAGGATTAAGGAGTTTTTCTCATCATTTAGCTGTGTGTGTGTGTCTGTCCTTGGTTTGCATCACACACAAACTAGTCTGTTACATGTTTTAGTGCTTGAGCAGTGGCAGCAGCTCAAACACTTATCTGTCACAGAGGAAGAGATGGTCTCTGCAATCGCTCAATCACATCCTTCCTAAGCAGGGATGCCTGTTGAGCCCGCAGAGCAGCTCTTGTGGGCTTGGCAAATGCTACCCTGTGACTTAAATTAATGTTTCCTACAAATTAAACTGAACTCCATGAACTTAAAGGCATAATTCACTTAAGCAGAATCTGTATTTGCAGTGGATACTTTCAGGGATTACTCGTGACTTTATTATTAAATAGGTGAAAATAATAAAATTAGTCAACAACTCTTAAACCCCTGAGAAAAACGTTACAATTAAGCAAAATAATCAGAGGAATACTTTCTGGACTCTGCCCTTTGATGCTTTTGGTTTTTTTAAATGTATTTTAAAAGGAAACACGACCATATTTGGACAAGGCCCTAAGGTTGTGTCTATGAAATGGCTTTAGAGACTGCTAATCTTCTTATTTTTGTACTCTTTGCTCAAAGAAAGGTAGAAAAATAGAATGCTAGAATTGCATTCACCAAAACTGCTGCACAGACATATTAGATGGGCTGGGTAGTACGATTATGTTGACAGCAAACAATATTATTTGTCGGAAAATTCCATTAAAATTTATCCAAAAGGCAGCAACGGCACAAACACCGTGAGGAGGTCCAGTTCACAGACATGAATTAGCAGAGCTGAGATGTAGCTCACCTCCAGCTGCCTGTGTCAGCACACCTGTCAGTCATAGCGGCCGTTAAAGTCTCTGAATGTTTAAGTTAAAAACAACAGTCGGTCACTGTGGACTTGTTCTACAGGAAACGATTTACAGAAGTCAAACTATTTTTTTGTATCAGGTTGTGAACGCGCTTTTTCCGTGAGTCCGTGGGGATTGATTTGCTTTTGGAGCCAGGTTCAAGTGACCGTTCTAGAAACGGCACTCGTTTCACTCTGACACAGCCTCGAGATGGTACCGTTCATTTTCTGGAATAAAATAGTGCAGAACTTCACTGACTCACAGGGATTTCATCTGCCTTATCTCCCCACCTTGCTTATTTACAACTTCCTGTCACAAAGAGAGGGACTGCGGGCCCTGCTAGTGGAAGGTTGCCGCTTGCCGTCTTGGAAACAGCATGTAACTGGGTTGGATATTAGTAAAATAGATATAATTAGTTTAACTGGCCAGTATTTCTGGTGTCTCCTACAGGGGTGGCAACTTTTAATCATCTAGTTAACTAGTGCACATCCAGAGTTTCTTAATGGTTATTCACTCTTCAGATATGTGGGTCCTAGTTGTGTTTTAGCATTTCTTCTAATCAAGCATTCTTTTCTTTAGGCCACCCAGCTATCCTAACATGTCCCAGGGCATGATGGGAGCAGGCTCTCCATATGGCCCAGGCATGAACAGCATGCACAGTATGATGAACCAAGGTGGGCCAGGACCTTATCCAATGGGAGCAAACATAGCCAACAATACCCCTGGTGAGTATGAGTTAAACTGTAACAGCTGCAGGCCTGAGGGTTGTGTCTATAAAACAGTTTTATAGACTGGTAATCGTTTTTATTTTTATACCCTTCTGTCATTGCCCTCGTTCTCCCAGGAATGGCTCCAAGTTCAGAGTTTGGCATGGACAAAATCAACCCTGCTCAGAAGATGAACAACAAAGTGGATGGGACTCCCAAGCCAGAATCCAAGAAGGTACACATTCAAAGTCCAGCTTTTTTCCCCCCCGCCCTCCTTTTTTCTCGTTCTTACGATTTTCTTCCATCACCCGTCCAACAGAAGTCGAGCTCTTCCACCATCACTAACGAGAAAATCACTCGTCTGTACGAGCTTGGCCCGGAGCCTGAGAGGAAAATTTGGGTGGACCGATACTTGGCCTTTGCTGAGGAGAAAGCCATGGGCATGAACAATCTGCCCGCTGTGGGCCGCAAGCCCCTCGATCTCTTCAGGCTCTACATATCCGTCAAAGAGATTGGCGGCCTCACCCAGGTACACCTGAACTTCCACCTGAATTTGATGTGAATCCTTCAGATCAGAAGGACGAGCATCTGTGGTTTTTGTTTTTTTTTGTTTTTGTTTTTTTTTTAAATTTTCGTATACAGCTTTCTGAACCACCTCCTTCCTCTCTCGCCCACCAGGTGAACAAGAACAAGAAGTGGAGGGAGCTGGCTACCAACCTGAACGTGGGCACGTCGAGCAGCGCAGCCAGCTCGCTCAAGAAACAGTACATCCAATGTTTGTACGCCTTTGAGTGCAAAATGGAGCGCGGCGAGGACCCTCCCCCAGACTTCTTCAACACGGACACCAAAAAGAACCAACCCAAAATCCAGCCTCCCAGCCCAGGTGAGCGCTGCTGTTCTGCTTCACTGTCATGCAGTTTCCCTCCTGAGATTAAAAGCAATGAATGGAGCTTATTTCAGATTTCCCTTTCTCCCTTGGGCACAGTTTGGATTAAGTGCAGTTCATCACATCATCTCGGCTCTATTTGCCTCACATCAGCTGTCTATAAACTAGTCTATATTGTTGTACCCCATTAATTGCAGTTTTTAAATCCATTCATAGAGTATTGTTTGTCATCTCATTGAGGAGCTGCCACCCTCCATAAATTGCTGCTCCCCTATATCGGAGGAGTTGTAAATGACGGCGGTGTAGCTGTAAGTCCTTTGGACGGTTCCACAAACACATGCCCTGGGGGAATAGTCCTTGGCATTTGCACAGGACATGACGAAAGACTTGTCCTTTCTGACTTCCCTACTTTGATTTTTGTGGCAACGGTGATGACAGCAGAATGCTAAATGTTTCAATGAACTGGGTAAAAGTCAGCAGATGAACTGGCGCTCGTTCATACCAGTTGTTAAGGGTGAGGGGAGGTTGCAGCCGGGAAGGGGCATTGCTTTTTGCACGAGAAGCTGTTTATTTTGGAGGGGACTCCTTGTTTATAGCTGCCAGGAGCAACCACACCGGGAGCAACCACGTGCTGCTTCAGTCTGGCTGAGACCCAGGCTGTCAGACACGGGGCACTGAGTCAGCGCCGGGGTGTTGTTACAGGAGACATCAGGGTGCTTGTCAGCTGGCATCAGCCCTCTAGTTAGTACAAAAGAAGGGCAGGGGAGGGTTTTGGGGGTGGGGGTGGTGGGGGAAGTAATGGCAGGAGAGGGGCAGGAGGTGATTTGGCGATAGCGATGCTCTGTCAGTGGCGTGTCCTCGCTGCCTGGTGCCTGGCCCTGGGCTACAGCAGCACGGCAACACTCCCTGGAGATTAGTGCTGAGCCAGAAATGATGAATGGGGGAAGAGGGTTTTGTGTGTGTCTGTGTGTGTGTGTGTAAAAGTCACACGATTCTCTCTCTGACTCTATTTCTATCATGCCCTCCCTCCCTTCATCTTTAGTAGAGGGAAATCCCTGCCCAGAGGGAGGAGGGGGTGAGGGAGGGTGAGCCAATGAATGTTGTGTGCATGTGTGAGAGCTCGAGAGGCAAGAGGGTGATGTGAGAAAATGTGAATAACTGTGACCTGCCAGTGACCTGGGTGTTGTGTGTGTTTGTGTGTGTGTGCGCGCCAGTTTAATGAATGGGAACCTGTGACTCATCAGACTGGCTTGCTAATAGTGAGAAGTCCTGAGCTGAAGTTAAGGATGATTGCTAGTATGTCACACACACAACACAAACAAAATATCACTCACACACACATGCACACACTCGCACACTTTCACACATAGCTGGCTGTCTCCTGTCTCTACAGCCCAGGCAGTAATCTGTCACAGTGAGGGTTTACATCACCGTTTCTTGGTGGTTCCTAGAGCCCAGCAGTGGTTGAGGAGGGGGCAGGCATCCTGCGATGAGCTGGAAGATTCAAGATTTTTCGCTGGCTATGCACTCAAAAGCCAGTCAGCTCGACACAAACTGTGTTCCTCTGTGCAGCGCTCTGGAATTTCTTAATGGGATTTAGGATTGCCAAAAGCAGCATGTGCTCTGAAAGCCCCCAGCAGTGTTCTGCCTAACCCGCCTCACTATCAACTATCAGCTCTTGCCTTTATTCCTCTAGCGAGGAGGAGGAGGAGAGAGGGATGTTCTTTGAATTCTCTGGAATCTCTGAGTGTTACAAACCAGAGCACTTGACTGTTTTTTCTCTTCTCCCACTTAGTCATTGTGTGTATCCTTGTCTTTTGCAGCTGGTTCTGGATCCCTGCAAGGACCCCAAACTCCTCAGTCCACCACTAGTTCAATGGCAGAGGGGGGTGACCTGAAGCCCCCCACACCAGCCTCCACCCCACACACGCAAATGCCTCCAATGCCTGGCGTAAGGTACGATTCAGAAACCAGTGTCGTGTTTCTGTGGCGTTCGTAGTAAAATGAAACCCATCTCCCCCTGTGGTGAAACTGGATCAGAGAAGCAAGAATTGGAATACGAAACCCTGCAAAATATACTTTAAATCACTAATGGGATTCTGTTCACATGTACACACAAACACCAGACTAGTCAACAGGTATAAAATACAGTATGCAAAAAGTTATGCCCTTTGTGCTTAGAAGACTACAATAAAAACTGTCTTCTGTGTTTTGTTAGAGGCACCGACAGAAAACATTCAAAACAAGAAATTAACAAGAAAACCATCTGTTTTCCTACAGGAGTAGCGTTAATCTACAGGATCCCTTTGCTGATGGCGGTGACCCAGCGTTTCCCAGGAGGAACGCCATGACTCCCAACTCTCAGGGCTATCAGCCTGGGATAGGCACCCCAGAGATGATGGGTCGGATGGCTCCCTACGAGTCCAACAAGGACCCTTTTGGAGGCATGAGGAAAGGTGAGCACTGCCCACGTAACCAAACCAGATGCTGTAAGGGTTCATTCATAGCCATAAGTAATATTATGTTTTTGTTTTTTTTAGCAGGGGAACAGTTCATGCCACCCGGCCCCAACAGTGGAATGGGGGAACAGTATAACAGAGGTCCACCAGGCCCAATGGCCAACATGCCAATGAGCCAGAGGCAACAGTACCCGTATGGATATGAACGAAGGTAAATATACTGTAGTAGTTTATGAGATAAAATGATTGTAATTTGACCCGTGTCTTTTCTGTGTCCTTTCTCTTTCCAACTAAATCAAATCACTTCATGATTATTGCTTGTTGGTTTTATAGACAAGAGCCAGGCATGGGCCCCGATGTCAACATGGGACCAGGAGCTCCTCAACCCAACATGATGCCTTCTGGAGCTGACACAGGGATGTACTCACCTAGCCGTCCTCCACCACAGCAACGGTCTGTACCATTCAGGGCAGAGACTATTCTGTATAAAGATTAAAAGCAGAGACATGGTTGCATGTCCACATTTTCTTAGTGAGATCATGATAGATTTTAAGATATTTACAGAGTTTCTTATTGTAACTGAATCATTTACTGAAATGAAGAAATATAGTAATCTGAGTGTGTATTTTTAGGCATGAGTCCTATACAAATCAGTTCCCTGGCCAAGGAGCTCCCCCTGGTGGGCCTTACCCAAATCAGCAGCCAGGAATGTATCCACAGCAGCAGCCAGTAAGAACAGTTTGTCCAGCATTTGCAGTACTCCTATTCCTACTTGGCTTTTTGTTTTTTAGTGTTCATGTAATTATGTACTGTATTCTGCTCCAACTGAACAGAA
Organism: Hemichromis elongatus; assembly: GCA_015108515.1. Taxonomy (NCBI): domain Eukaryota; kingdom Metazoa; phylum Chordata; class Actinopteri; order Cichliformes; family Cichlidae; genus Hemichromis; species Hemichromis elongatus. Next base: position 15,505 of record VUQR01012118.1, read on the forward strand.
GTATGAGCTGTTGCTAAAATTATTGTGCTCAGTTGAAGATTGTAATGCTTAATTTTGTGTGCTGACAGAACTACAAACGTCCTGTGGATGGTGGGTATTGTCCTCCTGCCAAGCGCCATGAGGGAGAAATGTACAACGTTCCTTACAGTGGGCAGCAACAGCCAGGACCCCAGTCCTCAGGGCCCCAGGGCCAGCAGGACATGTATAATCAATATAATGCGTACCCTGGAGGGGACCGCCGACCGCCAGGCCCACAGAACCAGTTCCCCTTCCCCTTCGGACGGGATCGAGGGCCGTCATCTGCTGGACCCAATTCCCAGTCCCCGATGCCTCCCCAGATGATGGCAAGTCCCATGCCTTCGGGTCCCGATGGTTCCCAGGGCCCAATGTGGCAGGGCCGCAATGAGATGGGCTACCCCAACTATCCCAACCGACAGGGACCCCCTGTGCCGGGCCAGGGTCCCGGCTACCACGGCATGAACCGCTCAGAAGACATGATGCCATCAGATCAGCGCATGAACCACGAGGGACAGTGGCCTGGACATACCAACCAGCGGCAGCCTCCATTTGTCCCTGCTGGTTCTGGACCACCCATGACCAGACCCCTGCCCTCCACCTACTCGGCTTCCCAAAACCACATTCCTCAGGTGTCGAGCCCAGCACCCATGCCCCGACCCATGGAAAGCAGAACGTCGCCCAGCAAATCCCCCTATATGCATCCTGGGATTAAGGTGCAGAAAGCTGGACCTCCAGTTCCCGCGTCCCACATTGGCCAGGCTCCTGTGCAGCAACCCATGATCCGGCGAGATGTGGCCTTCCCTCCTGGCTCTGTGGAAGCTACCCAACCCCACCTAAAACCCCGCAGGCGACTCACCATGAAAGACATTGGTATAAAACTTGATTTGCCTGATAAGTTGTCACATTACAGATGTAATAAACAATATGCTTGTGTCTACCTGACCTGGATTCACCATTTGATATTTCTCAGTTTGCGTTAAAACAGCTTTCAGATACAAACTGCATATTCACAATAGGTGACACAAGTATGCAGTATGTATCGTATGTAGTATAGAGTGAAAGTCCAGAGAGTAAACTCCTACATGTTATTTAAAGCTACAGTGACCAATCATGGTTACTTTTAGTTATATTCTTTCTGTTTCTATTTTCAAAGGCACTCCTGAGGCTTGGAGGGTAATGATGTCATTAAAGTCTGGCTTATTAGCTGAGAGCACCTGGGCCTTGGACACCATTAACATTCTACTGTATGATGACAATAGTATTTCTACTTTTAACCTTTGCCAGGTAGGTTGCACACATCCACAACCTGTTTGCATATGTTTCTGTCAACATTTCACAATGACTTGTCACATGGTGCTGAGTTTAGCTTTGGGCCAAATTTGTTGACCACCTTCTTTGCTTTCACAGCTACCTGGGTTTCTGGAGCTGGTAGTGGAGTACTTCAGACGCTGTCTCATTGAGATCTTTGGCATCCTTAAGGAGTATGAAGTAGGAGACCCTGGCCAGCGGACCCTAATAGACCCCAATGCAGCTGAGGACTCTGATGATGAAATTCCCATGCCTGAGGGCGAGGACATGAACTCGGATGAGGAGGACGAGGAAGATGAGGAGGTAGAGGAAACAAAGACCAATCCTGAAACTTCTTCACTGGTCCAGGTAAAGGAGGAGGAGGAGGAAGAGGAGAACTCCCACAAAGACAGGTCTTCAGAGGATGAGGAAGAGGAGAAGGAAAGGGAGTCTTCTATCAAGGAAGCCAATACCTCTACCTCAGGGTTCTCCCAAGACCCCAGTACACACTCGGAAAAGCCCAAACAGGCTAGCAAGTTTGATAAACTCCCCATCAAGGTGGTGCGGAAGAAGAATCCCTTCCGGCTAAACCGCTTGTCCAAGCTTGGGCAACGTCAGAGCTTTGACAGCGGCCTGATACACTGGAGCGTGGGTGGTGGTGACACTACTGAGCACATCCAGACCCACTTTGAGAGCCGGATGGAGCTTCTCAAGCAGCGAAAACAAACAGCAGCAGCCACTGACAGCCGCAAGAAGGTCAAGGTGAATGGGACAGCAGCAGCAGAAAACCCAGAGAAGCCTAAATCCAATGGTGACGATAAGGTTCGGCAGCAGCAGCCCCAGTTTTCTGAACCTCACAAGTCTCCAACAAAGACTACCACTCCTCCTCTTCCCATTGGCGCACCAGTCACTGCCACCATTGACGATGTACTATCCGCTCGCCCAGGGTCGGTCACGGAGGAAGTAGTTCGCGGAGGTGCCGAGGAGCAGAAGGAGAACGGCAAGTATTTGTTCAGCATCAACCCTGATCTTCAGAGCCGCCGCAACATCAAGATCCTGGAGGATGAACCTCACAGCAAGGATGAAGCGCCACTTAGCACTCTATCAGACTGGCAGGACTCGCTAGCTCGGCGCTGCATCTGCGTCTCCAACATCGTGAGGAGCCTCTCCTTCATTCCCGGCAATGACCTGGAGATGTCCAAACACCCTGGCCTCCTGTTGCTGTTGGGCCGCCTGGTGCTGCTCCACCACAGGCACCCTGAACGCAAACAGGCGCCTGTTACCTACGAGAAGGACGAGGAAGACGAAGGCGTGAGCTGCGAGAGAGACGAGTGGTGGTGGGACTGCCTTGAAGTTCTAAGGGAGAACTGCCTGGTCACTCTGGCAAACATCTCTGGCCAGCTGGACCTTTCTATCTACCCAGAGAGCATATGCCTGCCTCTCCTTGATGGCCTGCTTCACTGGGCTGTGTGCCCTTCAGCAGAGGCCTTGGATCCTTTTCCCACGCTGGGGCCCCACGGCTCCCTTTCACCCCAGAGACTGGTCCTCGAGACCCTCAGCAAGCTCAGCATCCAGGACAACAACGTCGACCTCATTCTGGCCACTCCGCCATTCAGCCGCTTGGAGAAGCTCTACGGCTCGCTCGTGCGACTTGTAGGCGAGCGCAAGGTGGCTGTCTGCCGTGAAATGGCGGTGATCCTGCTAGCTAACCTAGCCCAGGGTGACAGCCTTGCAGCGCGAGCGATCGCTGTGCAGAAAGGCAGCGTGGGCAACCTACTGGGCTTCCTGGAGGACAGCCTAGCGGCTACGCAGTACCAGCAGAGCCAGAGCTCCCTGCTACAAATGCAGGGTGGACCCCAGTTTGAGCCTACTAGTGTGGACATGATGCGGCGGGCAGCGCGGGCCTTGCATGCCCTGGCTAAGGTGGAAGAAAACCACTCTGAGTTCACTTTGTACGAGTCGCGGCTACTGGACATCTCGATGTCCCCACTTATGAACTCTCTGGTGTCTCAAGTAATCTGTGATGTACTGTTTCTGATTGGCCAGTCATGACAGCCGTGGAGAGGTTTCAGCTCTGCCTCTTTCTATTCCCCCTAAACCACCTTTTTGTGTGTGCGCGTGCGTGTGTCTGTTAGCTGCGCGTGAGTGACAAAAGCAAAACTTTTTTCTTTTTTTTTCTTTTTTTTTTTTATTTATGCAAAATCACCTCGGATTCCACTGTCTTTCTTACCCCTGCTTCTCTCTACAAGGAAGGAATATCATGAAGTAGCTGTTGATTTCAAACATCTGAAACTGAAAGAAACTGGCAAAGAAGAACAGACTGGGACCCAGGCATAGGACAGAGTGTGCTGCTGCCCTGCAGAAAGGACTCTTTTTTTTTGTTTTGTTTTGTTTTTTTATTGAAAAAAAAAATCTCCAGAGAGAGGAAAAAAAAGAAAAAACTGTAACCAAAGTTGCTGTCTCGTTTACAGTGAGTTTGGGGGATACACGTGTTCGCTTTCTCCCTCGGGGGAGGGGGGTCGTCAGGGGAAAGAGGGCACAGACTAAACAATATTATGGTTCGTGTTTGGAGGCTACATAGACTCATGGACTGTGGTGTGGTATAATTGCTGTAACTTTGGATGCTATATACTCAGCCCCACAGGAACCACATTATTGGCTGTGAACAGATGTCTGTCATGGGAGGCCTGTGCAGTAGATTGTAGGACTTTTTTCTGTACTGTACACCTTAAAAACTGTAAACATACTGTAATAATACTGTTTCACACTGAGATCCGCTGGCTTGGCAGCAAACTGTAGTTTTTAAAACCAGTTTTAGTTAAATGTCGAGAGAGAAAAACGGCTTTCCCCCCAAAGTATGGTGAACCTACAACACCCCGACCTCTTCTCTTTGTCCCTTGATTGTATGACTTGACCCTTATATTCAAAAGTCACCTCTTTAGGACTGGTCCTCAACTCTAGATGCAGTCCAAGCTGCAGTGTATATATGATGTTGTACATTACACTTTCTCTTTCTCGACTTCTGTTGCTCTTCACCGTTTTTAATCTTTGACGAGTTTCCCTGCATCAAGAACGCCATGTGATTACTTGACGCCCGCCCTCTCCGTTACTTCGGCGCCTCGCCCTGCTCGTATCGCGCCGCGTGAGCGTGGGGACGGGGGTCGTTAAGCTTCTGTCCGATCCAGCGCCACCCCCTCCTCTCGGTAAACACAACTTCAACTTTCTGTTCGTCTGGGTGTAGAGAATATTAACACAAATCGGTTCCATTCGAGCTCCTTCATAAACGACAAACTAGACCTTGATGAAGAAACTGTTTTTATTTTATTTTTTTTTTCAGTGATGCGGATTCTGCATATTTGTATTTCAGATGATGTAGCTAAAAACTTGATGTAAATTCCTCTTTTTTCCTTTTTTTTGGCTTAATGAATATCATTTATTCAGTATGAAATCTTTATACTATATGTTCCACGTGTTAAGAATAAATGTACATTAAATCTTCGTAAGACATTTGCTGTGGATTTATTTATTATGATTACTCTGATACGTGGTTGAGGCCGCAGTGAATAAAGCCCTGAATTTTTTATTTGGCTCGCATTTCACTTGCACCGAGACAATCTGATACGACTAAAGCAGCTCAGAGATGCTGTGTTTTGCTGACGCGTTTGATATTTACACACGGATGCGGAGACACGGCACTTCTCGTCTCTGTGCAGTATGCTGCTTATTGAATGCACAGCCATGTTTTCCCATCCCTGCATTGATTGACATCTCACCCCCCATGTTACAAGGCTGTCCTCGTCCCTGGGTCGCACATGCTGATATTTACATATATATTTACACTAGCTGGGGAACAACCAGGGCGCTTCGATACATACAGATAAGCTAGGAGTTGACATTTACTGGGAGAAAAGCTGGGGTTTTTCCCCCCCCTCCAGAATATCATCTCTTGATTTCATCTGATGTTTTGACAAAAGTTGCTTTCATTTTGGAGATGGCAGAGCACCTGGTTTAGTATGTGATGCTGTGGGGGGGGGGGCACCCCTATTTATTTATTTAGCTACAGCTGAAAGGATAATGAAGTTTTAAAGTATTTCCATTCTTGTCCTCAATGGAGAGACAGAATAGCATCCATAACAACAAAACAGTCAGCGTGAGCTAAATGTGGCAGCAAGTACGTTTTCAAAGCCTGCAGCTGCTTCTTGATGTTGTTTTACTTTAGTTGTATTTATTCAGCAAGTCTCACTGAGATCAAGACGCAGGAAAAAAAGTAAAGTCCTGGCTTGCTTTGGGGAGGGGGGGTGCAGGGGGATGATTTAGTCAAATGCTTCAAGGCAATGGGTCAGAAATAACCCTGCGTGCTATAGATAAGTCCCAGAGATCATCTGCAAACTCTGATCATAACAAAATGAGGGATATACATACAGTGCAGCCTAAACGGCTCTAAAGGTTCACCAACCCATTTACTATTTTAAGTCCATGAAGTAGCAGAAGCGGCAACAGTATAAATCCTGTACATTTCTCATAGTGCAACTCCTCAGCACTCTTTGTTAGGCCCACCTCACATTCTGCATGCTCACACTTCACATGTGGAATGGTTTTTAGATGTGGCTAAGTCCAGTCCAGGTTTACCCAGACTGCATTAAGCTTAGGCGCTGTTAGAGCTGTGAAAGACATCAAAGAGCTGGTTTGAAAGGCTCACAAGAACTCACAACAGTTTAATATAAATTACTGTGTAAAATTGGGAGAATGTCCCTTTAAGGATGGAAAAAAAATTAGCCTGAGGGAAGGCGAATGATGACAAACAAACCACATCATCGTATCAGATCATCCTGACATAGCACTTCACTTTCAGACTGCAGCTTACTTTGGCTTCGTTGAACTTCTAAAAGTAGAATGGGAGACAGAGGCCCTTTTCTCATGGAAGCAGCTCCCAGTTTGGCTATTTTCCACCATATACGTCATTCTGCTCAAAATAGTATTTCATTCTTTTGTTTTTGTTTTTTTTTTGTGCTTTTATTGTGATATGTTGAAAAATAAACCAATTGAGGACATACTTACAAAAAAGTCCTTTGTGTATAAAGATGACTCTTATCTCAGATAGCTAGGCTTCCAACGTTTACTTTTAGTGCTCATAAATACAAGGTGACCCTGAACTGTTCCTTAGTTATGCTACTCTAGACTCTGCTGCGGGACTTCCCATAATGCACTGAACATTTCCCCTCCACTGCATTCTTTTCACTGCTCACACTCAGGTGTTAAAGTGAAATTTGGCAGGTAGGGAGGGGCCCATGTGTAGCAGTGCAGTAAGCGGGAAGAAATCACTTAGAAATGAGTCACTTGATAAATTGTGCTTCACATGTTTCACCTGTTTGCTCATGTCCCACAGTTTTTGAGCCACTGAGCTAACCTAAGAGAAGTCATGAAATTCTCAAATACATGAAAAGAAGGCAATCAGATTTTTCATTTTTCTGGTTCACTAATCACCAGTGATTGGTCTTGAGGGTTGTTGACAGTGGATCAATGATTCTCACTCTTGGATGAAAGGTGAAATGTCTCCACAGCCCACTCCTCACCACTGAAAATCTCTTATCTTCTGTCCTCTATTTCTGAGCATTAACATGCTTTTTCTTACTTTAAAATAACAAAACTGTACTTTGAGCTCAGAGACTGTGACTGAAACTGCACAGAAATAATGTGTTTGCTGCTGAGCTATTTCAAATGTTGGATTTCAAATGATGTCATTTTATGTAGTTGCTCCACTTTTGCTCACTTTCATTTTGTAGTGCTAGCTAGATGGTTACATGCTGAAGTTCTGCAACAACAGCATAGACTGCTGCGTGCATGAATACACGACAGAGATGAGAACGGGGTCGATCAGGTATCTCCTGGTGTCACCTGAACACAACGCCACAGTGTAGCACATGAAAAATCAGCTCCCTTGATATTATGTTTTAATTTGCCTTTAGCATTTAATTGATTAAAGATGGCGTCACTGTTCTCAATGGTTGTAGCACCTTTAACCCCTGCATGCAATTATAGTGTTTCCCACAGAACTAGACAGTGTTTGTGGGAATAGCTGGACGAGGCAACATGCAAAGTTTGTAGAGCTACTTTCTATCTGAGAGCAGCTTCGCTGTACGTCTCGCTAAAACCTGAGACTAACAGAAGACGTAGGGCATCGCTGTGTTCCAAATGCTGAGTTTAGTCCCCGATGTCCATCAGTCCTGCCTCAGCTTTTAGCTCATAAATGTTTGCTTTGTCTTGTTTAATTTTGTCCCACTTTAATCTCTTCGGGTCATTTGTCAGTAATGGCACAACGGCAGATTTCTCGATAGAGTCCTTAGGGTTCCACTGCCATAATGTGGGTGGCATGGTTATATTGCAACTCACCAGTGATAAATGTATGGCTGTAGAAGTCGGTTACATCTCTGAAAGCCTCGTTTTGACAGTGACCAGTTACTGGATGCATTAACTAGGGGTTATTTTAGGTAAATTTGAATAATCTTTGATCAGCTGAGCAGTAGTTTTATAATGCAGATATGACGGTGATGATGAGCTACTTGTTTTCAGGCGAAGAGTCTGTGCCGGGGAAACAACAGACCTCGACTTATGGAGCCAGTTATGAACTGTCTTCTACTCTGTCAGCATCTCAGTAGATCCAGACTAAGAGGAGAGCCATTAAAACAACCCCCAGTTCATCTACGAGCCTACTCAGTGCCATTCATACTGCCACCTGAAGCCAGCTGAGGCCCAGAGACATCTGTCATGGATTTTTTTTTTCTTCAAAGAGCCATGACAAACACTCTTGACAGCCAGTAGTAAACACGTGCTGCCAGAAATTTTCCAGGTCTCTAAAGAGATTCTCGAGCCGTTATAATCACATCAACAAAGCACTTAACAAATCTCCCAAAGCCCCGTCCCACTCATCCAGAGAGTCTTCCAATGTACAGTAGTGCTGGCAGCATTGATTCCAGAGCATGTTGTGTTGAGCTGCGTACACACTGGAAACGATTCACTCGTCGTGCATCGCTTTGAAGCTGCCAGCCGGTCGCTTGCAGACATGCCAGGCTCCCGTGACGTCCCCGTCACTACCCACTCTCATGGGTAGTGTCTTCAGTCAGTAACCTGAAAGGTTATTGCAGGTCTGCTCCACTTCGCCTCACCAGCAGTTATTTCACCTATAATTTCATGAAGTTGCCAAATATCCTTCACCTTTTATGGTCTCTGGGCACTACATGTGGACACGTCCCCTCTCTTCCCCTTCTTTACAAAACAGATTTTAGATGAAACTTTTGATGGCCAACATTTGCAGTTGTTAAAGCAATAAATGATCGCGTGCAGCATGTAGAAGGTGAGAGCAGGTTTATGATGCTTTATATGCATCAACTGAGGAATCGGGTCTTTCATTTTAATAAACATTTACATACAAATTTTAATTTGGAGGCAGGACACAGTATGTACTTTTTCCTATAAGTCAGGTGGCTCCTCTCTCTGCTCTAAAGACATGGTGCCCTCATCTGGTCACAACATCAAACTACAGCGTGTGCCTCACCTGTGTGACAGCTGGTGCAGAAGTTTGAGGTCAGGCTTCATTTCTTTATCCTTTGCTTCCAATGAGCCAGTCTGTTGTCATTTATTTTGAAAAAGCTGTCAAATTTTTTATCGGACATTGGCTGCTTTTGCACACATTTCCACTCCTTGTACTTTTGCATTTTCTTTTTTGTTGTTGTTGTTTGTTTGTGAAACCCCTTAACAAACACCAAAGAAACTCAAGGGTTTAACCAGTGATGTGTCTGCCAATAACACACAACTTTGCAAAGAACCAATTTTAAATCTTTAGTTATTGTGTTCCTAGCAGCCTAACACAAACCAATCTGTTACCATTTCTGTCTCTCTATAAAAAAACAAAAAGCAATCTGCTCCAACAATGTGATTCACCTCGATTTACCACTGTGAGCTGAAAACTTGCCATGACCGGGAATGGTGTGCAGTGTGTCCTCGGAAAATTGGAGTCAACTGGACAAGTGGAGGACAAAAGAAGACGTGTCAGAATTTAAACAGCATCTGAAAGCCATGCTCTTAAGAACTAGGAAAAGATATCTAGCAATGACCTGACAAAGGATTTGGCATCTGGCTGTTCAGGTGATCCGTCTGCTGTTTATCAAAGCCTCATCTGAGATGCTTTCAGTGGATCAGTGGCTGTCAGGAAGGAATGGAAATGCTGAGGTATTCAAAATTACACAAAAACTGGAAATACAGTAGCAACAGGTGGTATTGAGTGCTGACAACTATTATTTTTGGTTCTAGTTGTCATCAGTATAAACGTAGGATATCAGGAGAGAGGTACAAGGCACAAGAGTGAATATCTGCAGTCATCTGTAAAACATGGTGGAACAGATTGGGGCCGGTTTCAGCCAGCTATCGTAGCGACCTTGTTAAAACTGAGGGGATTATGAACACAGAAAAGTACCATCACATCATCTTGACAGAGAACAGAACAAAAAGCAGTCGACATCCAAAAGAGAGGTTTGACTGTCCTTCAAGAAGCCTGGAAAACTCTTCGTTATGACTACCTAAAGAGATGACAAGAAAGCTTCCCTAAGAGTTCAGCATGAGAAGAATAAAGTTAAGTAATTCAATTAGTTATGACAGATAAATGCCAACTTTAGACTTTCAAGCTAGCATGAGCTGTCCAAACATTTCTACTCTATATACTGCATTTACTGTTATGTTTGCACATTTAAAATAAATAAATAAATAAAACAAAAAAGCACCGCATCTATTTCCCACTTTTCTGTAAAATATAAGGAAATGATGGGTTGCTCAACATTTCAGCTGTGTTGCTATTTAGTCCGCACATATCTGTCTTATCTCAAAAGATGAATGCAGCATTTCAAGCAATTTGTGATGCCGCTATATGAAAGCAACATATCATCAGGAGGAAGGGGGTAAATCAATACTCTGCTGCTGCTATTAGCCTGAATGGAAAAATTATAATAAACTTTTTTTTTAAGGATGGAAATGTAACTTTGGAAAAATGCAATAATTTTAAAGAAAAAAGAAACTCTGGATTAAACGAAAAACGAAAAAATAAACAAGGAAATTATAAGTAATAATTAAAAAAAACAAAACAAGGAGTCACAACACTAACAAGAAATGGCGACAGCTGGATGCTCGCAGATATCTGTGTGTATTTAGCTAAACAACGAGGTAACTCTGGCAAACCAACGGAAAGTCTAACAACGACCAGGAATAACCTTAATACATTAAAACACAAATATACAATGTTCTCAAAAGCACAAACTACTTAAATAAAAAAGAAAAGAAAAGAAAAGTTGACTCCGTCACACCTGATTATTAGGCCTTCCCAACAACGTCATAGCACGATTCAACCGCAAGAGGGCGAACTAGGATTTCATACGGCATTTCTGACCAGGGCTCTCTCTCGCTCTCAAATAAACAATTATATGTAATATGCACGTTTTTGTGTGTGGACAGGTATTAACATCTTTGTAGGGACTAAAAAAATGTAAGTTTACTGCTCGTGGGGACCAAAGTCC
>VUQR01012118.1:26389-40870 GCA_015108515.1 Hemichromis elongatus
GTTTTAGTGTCAGGGTTACAATTAGGTTATGGTTAGGTTTAGGGTCAGGTTTAGGCATTCATTTTTGATGGTCATTATCCCTTATGATCGTTTGCTTTGTAGCTCAGTGTACATGGGTGAATATGGATGCACATGAAGGACAAAAGAGCAGTCGTTTACTGTGGAGGACTAAGGAACATGGAAGGTCATCAACAGCTCATATGAGTATATTTTTTGTTATTTAATATATAATAAATATGAACCACAGCTCTTGGGTAATAACCTCTAACTGTATATTTTCCACTGTCAAGAAGATGGGTCTGTCTGGGACTCAAAGGGGGAAAAGAAGGACACACAAGAGCCTCATCCCAAGTATTTTGGCTTGTATGCTGTCTTTTAGTAGTCTAAAAGAACTGAATGTATCCATGAGCTGAACACACATTTGGTGACGCATAAATAGTAAAGGGATGGGTTCTTATATATAACACATTTCCACTCTACTTCAGCACTAAAAGCACAAAATGTCTCATTCATGCACACATTCATACAAGCTTTTATTCTCCATCTAAGTGCTTTCTATCCATCCAAAACAACAAATGCACCAGGAGCAACTCAGGGTTATTTGTATATATGGCACCAAATCGCAAACCAAAGAGGTTTATGTGCAAGGTTTAGTGTTGATGACAAGCAGCCAAACATGCACTGTAAGTACAGCAAAACACAACTTCCTCGCGGGCTTGGTTTTGGAAGCAGGTCCGTCGTCTTCAGTTCACTGCTGCTCCTTTGTGATGAAATGCTTCAGTCCACTAAGAACGCAAGCCTTTGGGACTTTGAACAAATCTAAAAACACTACACTCAAGATGTGTATAGATTCAATTTATGTTGCTATTTTGCAAGGGAAAAAATGGTTTTGATAGCACTCAGGCTAGCTGCAAAGCTATTAGTCTGTAGGTCAGTGTGACCTGCTGGGGGCTAGTAAACAAGGAGAAACCTGGAAAATACTGGATTTCCAGAACACCTGCCAGGACAGACCAAGGAATTTGACTCCTTGGTTTAGAATGATGCTCTTGTGGACCCCTCTCAGTACAGCCACAGAGGGCCCTTTGGTGCATGTTTTAGGTCCTTTTAACTATATACATTTTATACAATGACCTTAGTGCCCTCAGGAACACTTTCACAAGGTTTGATTTTAACATTTTATCAGTAGAAATCAAACTACTAACACAGTCCGAAGAATACTTTTAAATAGAAGCTGAGCCAAGTGAGTTTGCTGACAAATTATTGGAGTGACCCCTTACAACACGACCACAGTTGAACCATGACTCAGCTGCTTGAGCCATCCGTCTAAACAGTGCGCCTTCATCCAGGACTGACTTTTAAAAGTCTCCAGAAAGTAAATAGCCCAGTCTCCTGTCCCCACCAAGATGTTTCAACTGATCTGGCTCTGAGCACATCATTTTGCAGGCTGGGTGTTTACGCATGGGTGGGTGTTTAAACTGCCTCAAGTACAATAATTGCTTACATTTAGCATGATGTTGTACTTTGCTTTAAATCTGGGCAGTGCCAGCTATTTATCATCCAGGCTAATACGCAGTGACACAAGTGTTTACAATAACTGGATTCTGTCTCCACTGCATCGTGCCCTGTAAGCACTTCCTTCTACAGTTATAAGATTCACTTTTTAGAGGTACATTATGGTGCTGCACAGTGCATTGTTGATGCCTCTCAGCTGCAAAGTCGCTTTTATTGAACGCAACATTTTACAAGTTATAAATAAGCTAGAGTGAGATTGTGTTCCCTGAAGTGGCTCTTTGCTTCAGGAGCAAGTTTCTCCTGAGAGTAGTTTGGCATCACATCATTTACTCACTAGAGGGCACCAAGTCTACATCTATAGATGCACAAAGCTTTGTTTTTTAGTACCGCACAACCGGGAGGTGAAGTCAAGACAGAAGACAAGATTTCATTTCAATAATTTATTTAAGAAAACGTTCAACCATGTCCTCTTGCTGCACCTGTTGGTAGGAGAGACACCTTAGACACCAGTCATAAAGAGAATAAAGTGTAATGAGATACTCACCTTCAAGTATCTTGGATGCAACTTTACTCTCATCCATTTGGCATACGGATGCTCAGATTTGCTTGGGTTGAGATACTTCGTCTGCTGTGGGGCAGGTGTGGTAGTCTGTTGCACCTGGTCAACCTCTTCGTCACCAAGCCGTCTGATAGCATAGCCACCCAAGTGTTCGGGAACCTCGTAGATCCTGGCTGGAGCAAAGCGTTGAGCCAAATTTCCCACCGTGTTACTTCCATAGGCAGGCGGATTATGAACTTCCTGGACTGGATTCCCGATTCCCCATGGTGCTTGGAGAGGGTTTCTACTGGTGGGCCTCTGCTCTGAGAAGGTGTAGCTGGGTTTGTAGCTCACCATCATGTTTGAAGTGGAAGACGGCATGTAGCTTACTTGGTTGTTTCCAGCATTCGCAGGAAGCCCAAAGCCATGGACGGGGAAGTCTCTAGAGGTACTTAAAGGTTCAGATTTATGTTGAGTGACTCGTTTTGCAGGAGCGCTTGCTGACGTTTGCCCCCGTACAGCTGCACTGGCAGGTTTCTGTGCTACAGGCTGCAGAGAGGCTGGTTTAAAAGGGGAGCTTCCTGTAAGAGTTTGAAGAGATGCAGAGCCGCTTAATCCTGCCTTGCTAGTTTGGGGTGTACCACGCTGGAAGGACCAAGTTGTTTTCTCGCCACTATTAGGAAGGCTGTTCTGGTTTTGACGAAGTCCAGTCACTGAGCTCCCACTTGCAACAGCAGCAGAAAGGCTAAAAGAGGAGCGGTTTGGCACCTCTCGAGCATTTGTGTTCTTCACATTTGTGTACCAGTTAGGTTTTGTCACCAAGCTGCTCTGCACTAACCTTACCAAGCTTTGGGCTGGTTCTGAAACAGTCTGTTCATAGCTGCTAGCAGAAAGCCCTTCACTATAGCCTCTGTTAACTGTAGTCCCTGTGCCGAGGATACTGCTGTGAGCTACACGTGGAGAAATGGAGGCCGGTCTGATTTGGTCCTGGGAATAGCTGCCATCCAGTCTTCTTAGTCTACCATCTTGCTGTGAAAAGCCAACATATCTGTTGCGTGTCTGGAGGCTATGTGCTGAGAAAGTAATAGAGTGTAAGCCCACCGTGGTGATAAATCAGCAACAAAATAACTTTTAAAAATATGAATTCCCACTTACTTCGTGTAGCCCATGAACAGCACACATGCTCTGCTTGAACTAAGAAAATCAGCAATATCCTGCTCAGAAACAAAACATCAAGGTCAGGACCGGGACAGCAACGAGGTGTCGTAGAATAGCTGCAAAGCAGAGCCTTACCCCAAACCAGCTCCACAAGCCCTTCCAGATTTCCAAAGCATGCTGGCTTAGTCAAAGCAACAGTAACACAAACACGCTGAAGCTACTCACTCTGCATGTGTGTGCCACACAGAGGTGACATTTCTTGCAACCTGCATCCAATCACAGCCTAATGAGCGGATTGTTTACAGCTGCTGTTGTGCTGCCGTCAGGCTGACTGCTGGAGATTGTTCCAGAAAGCAGGTCTGACAAACTCTGAGTCTCATACTGAAGTCAGAGTCGATTAACTCAGTTTTTGGTCACAGATGATCGGTTAGCTCAGTCGACTGTAACTTCGTCCAGCCGGAGTTACTTGTGCGGGGGTAGTGGGATAAAACCCCATCGTCATCACCATAGCAACTGGGAAAATATAGAACTGAGGCTTAAGTTTATAAATCATTTTGGGAGCTTTTTTTCACTTTTATTAGAGATTTTTTTGTATAGATGAGACAGGAAAGTAGAGAAGCTGTGCAGTAAAGGGACTGAGAAGGGTCATAACAAAACCTGGGCTGTTATATTTAGACTTATGCCTTCTGGTCATCTGCTCAACAACGAAGTTAAATCAGCATCCCACAGAGGTTTAGTTTTATTTGGAGGACTAAGGACTATGAGTGTCATTTTGAATTATAACATTTTTCTAAAATAAATAAATAAAAAAATAGGGGGGGAGCACCTTCCTTTCGTATCATCTGCTCAGTCACCCTAGCTTGAATCTGTTGTTAATAGACCAAACTGGAAACCCATCAAATCTTCACATTTATTTTTCTCGCAAATCTCAACATCTATTTATTATGTTTTAAGAAAATGCAAATGAAACCAACTGAATATAGCACTATTGATCAAACAGATACATACAAACAGAACAATACACTTTACATAAAGATCAGTTCCATTCAGTTAATCTCAACTCAATGTATACAGCTCCTCATAGCTAGAAACTCTAGGAACATCGAGTTCACCTGAGTTTATTTTAATTTTTTTTATATAGCACCAAATCACAACAACAGTCAATAAAGTAAGATGAAAACCCTACAATAATACAGAGAAAACCACAAAAATCAGACAAACCCCTATGAGTGAGCAAATTACAACAGTGGAAAGGAAAAACTGCCTTTTAACAGGAAGGAACTTCTTACAGAACCAGGCTCATGGAGGGGAAGCCATCTGCTCCTGATGGGAGGAAGACAGAACAAAAGACACACTGTAGCAGAGAGCCATCCATCCATTCAGGGTCATTGGCTGCTGGAGCCTATCCCAGCTACCATAGCGTGAGCAGCAGGGTACAGCCTGGACATATCACCAATCTGACACTGGGCTAACACAGAGAGACACATTACTATTCACAGCTATGGGCAATTTAGAATCACCAGTTAACATGACCCCACTAACTGTGTGTCTTTGGACTGCAGGAGTACCTGCAACTCTACTCAGAATGGCCCTAGCCACATGGAAGAGTCAGGACCTCCTTCCTCTATCACCATGGACTGGTTCTTATATAGCGCTTTGCTACTCAATCTTGAGTACTTTACACAACCTGTGCATTCACCCATTTACTCCCATTCACACAAACACTTTTTTCTTAGTGCTTTCTAACTTTCAGACACATTCATACTCTTCATACTCATCGGTTAGTATCTTGCCCAAGGATATTAAGCATGCAGACTAGGGGAAGCCAAGAATCAAACCACCAACCTTCCGATCAGTAGATGACCTGCTCTACCGCCTGAGCTACAGCCACCCCAAAGAGTGTCAGAGATTAATAATTACTAATAATGATGCAGCATGGTGAGTGAAGAAGAATTACTCATCATAGGAAGCCCTCCGGAGCCCAGATATATTGCAGCATAGCTAAGAGAGGATTCAAAAAGGAAACTTAAGTCTAGTCTTAAAAGCACAGAAGGTGTCTGTGGTGGAACCACAAGTAAACCATCTGTCAGACAGAGAAGTGCTCAATGGTGATGATATGGTACTTTAAAATAAGATATTTTATATATTTATATTTATATAATATCAGTCTGCCATCTCAACCCTTTGGGAAAGGCTGGTTTAGGTTCCGGTGCAGCATGACAGGAGCAGTCAGACAGAAACTCAGAGTTTGTTTAGGAAAGCTGCCAGTAAGCAGGTTGGGTCACCGGTCACTGATAAGTGATTGAAAAGTTTCCTCTCTAGAACAAATGACCCAAAGTTTCCTTTGTGTTAACAAACTCAGAGTTTGCACTAAACCTGCTTTCAAGAACAGAGCCTTGATGTTCACCGTGTTTATGTGCGAGCAACTAACAAACTAAGTAATTTACTGCAAACAGTAACATTTAACTTACCTGCTCTGCTAGCAGAGAATTCACCTCTCTGTGTCAAGCTTGACCTTGAGAACCATCATATAAGTCGTGTTGGCCTTGTTAACAATATTAATGATGCCTCCTGTACCCCCTGATGCTGAAAAGACCCAGGCGGCGGTAATGATGCGGCCGACTATAACCGTGACAAACGGCACACGAAGATCAATGTGCTTCCACCTTCTGTTTGCAGGTTATAAATCAGACGCTGCAACACCAGCACCACAATCTCCATTTCACAGATTTCAGCTTCATTTGAATGCTGCTTCTTTTTTTTTATATGCGACTGTACAGGCCGATACGCAGAATGCATGTTAGATTTGCATGTGAGCGGGATATCATCAGCTTCCTCTGTTTTTCTGACCGATCTGTGACCATGTGGGATGCTCCACATGAAAATGACCTTTTACGCTGTGAGTGTAGGACACACACACACACACACACACTAAGGACACACTCCCTGGTAGTCTGACAGGTGTGAATCTTTTTCCCTGACTGTGCTTAGTCAATAGTGATGACAATTCCCTGCAAAGACAAACGAATGCATCACTTTGTCCCACTGTCCATCATATGTGCTTCATCAAACACTTTCTAAGCCTAGCTTCAGTCAAATTTACAGTCCCTATTTTTCATCTTTTAGGGACTTGAGCGTCCAATATTCTCTACGAGTCACGGCAGCAATAGCAAATTTCCTCTGCTCCGCTCTAGGAAAGAGTGACACCTCGCATGCGATGACCAGATGAGTGTGGTGGCTTAGATCAAAGACACAATTTCCTGTCAGAGGAAATAGCGCAGAAGAATTTTTTTCAGGAGCAGTTTCCTCTTTTCTGAATTCTTTCCATTTACGCCTATCAACATTCATATGAAAGTCCTCCTCTGGAATCCTTCCCTGATGACAAAGGCGTTATGATGACACAGGAGGAATGCTTTAAAAAGAAACCTACGGGTGACATCAATCAAACAGTAAATGAGAGCTATGCTTCAACATAGGTGACTCTTCTCTCCTTGGGGATGGTCACTCTCGCTCAAAGTTCTGCCGGCATCGGGTCTCACGCTCTTATATTTTCTGCCTTAATGCCGATTTCTACAGAGCAGGGTGTTGTAGCAAATGAAAGGCATTGTTCGGTCTCCGCAGACCCCTGACCTGTAGATGATTGGCACACAGACTCATTTTAGCAGCCTCTCTCCTGTAAAGGTTACACTGTGTAAGGTTTCACTTTGCTCACGAGCTCCATGCTGGCTAAGACAGATTAATATCTGCGTGCGATGGAGGAGAAGGCAAGCACAGCATCCGTATCTAATTTATGTGCAGAGCTATGCAGGATATGGGGACTTTTTTCACAAGGGTCAAACCATGCAACGCCTGCTGAATCAGAAACTTTTGTTAAAAAAAAGATAAAGCTACTCACAAGTGATCTGTGTGTTTCACTGAACTGTGCATTGCTCTTGTGAGGACGCTCTAGTGAGCATTTGTAGCAGCAGGACAGAGATTAAATCCAAGTAAACTGTGTCCATCCCGTTAAATTGTATTCATAGTTAGAATAGTTCATGTTATTTAGCATAAAAGTAGGTGTTTTGTAATACGTTCTTTATAAAAATAGAGCTTCATTGCATTGAGGAATAATAAATTATGGACAGCTGCAGGTGGGGGCTGGAGTCTATCCCAGCTGTCACTGGCTAAAAGGCAGGATACACTGAAATGGTCACCAGTCTGTCGCACTGTCACAGACAGACACAGACAGCCGTTTACACCTATGATCTATTTAAAATCACCAGTTACCCCAAAATGCATATATTTAGACTACCAGAAGAAGGTGGAGAACTTAAAGATGACCCATGAAAGAAAAGCAGAGCATGCAGAGCCAGTGTATTGAAACTAAGCGCCTCAGTGCTAACCGGTGTTCTAGCAAAATTATGCTAATATTTTCCCTTTGCATGTTTTTTACAATGCCAGTTTTTCATTTAGAACCTACCCACCCATCAAAAACTTGCTGAAAAGACGACTCTGTATGACTTTAAACTACAGTATGATCTAGTGAAAAAGGAAACAAAAGCCTTCTTAGGTCATTAAAAAGACCTTTATGTCTAAATCTGGATGAAAAAGTGAAAGGACATATCTCCTCCTCAATATCTCATCCACAGCCAACTATGGCACATGCTGTAGAAGACTCCCACTTAGTCTGATTCTGCTGGGGGGGGTTCTTGTTAAAAGGGAGTTTTTCCGTTTTACTTGCTTAATCACAGGGGATCATCGTCACGTTACGGTATCACATGCTTTCAGACAACAGTTTTTTTGTTTTGGTGATATATAAATAAAATGGAACTAAATGTAAGACCTTTGCAAACTCCTCGAGGAGCAGAGTCAACTTTAGAAGCTCCTTGGTGGTGCAGGGATCCCCAAATCCAGGCCTCGAGGGCCGGTGTCCTGCAGGTTTTAGATCTCGCCCTGTGTCAACACACCTGAATCACATGATTAGTTCCTTACCAGGCCTCTGGAGAACTTCAAGACATGTTGAGGAGGATTAGACATTTGAATCAGCTGTGATGGATCAAGGACACATCTAAAACCTGCAGGACACCGGCCCTCGAGGCCTGGATTTGGGGACCCCTGCCATAGTAGGAACAGCAAGTCCTGACTGTCCAGAGCAGGGGTGGGCAAAACCTCCTCAACATGTCTTGAAGTTCTCCAGATTCTGGTAAGGAACTAATCCTTTGATTCAGGTGTGTTGACACAGGGTGAGATCTAAAACCTGCAGGACCCTCGAGGTCTGGAGTTGCACACCCCTGGTCTAGAGGCTCGTACAACTAAGGTCAGCATTTAGCAAAACAGTGATACACAGTCCATGACAAACAGTTTAAGCACAGGTGATAGTAATCTGAGTACCTGTAGTGAAGTAAAAGTAAAATTTCAATCAAATATTATATTGAACAAAATAAAACATAAAAAATAAAAACAAAAGCACAATGAAATTATTGAAACAACAGCCAGTTATGATTGTCTAAGTTTTACACTTAATTTTACACACTTGTAATCCTGAAGTGCCACGTTTGACACACCTTAACTCTAAAAAACAGAAAGCTGCTCAGTGCATTATTGGTACACGGCTGAAGTCTCTGGAGCCTAAGGGTGAGTTTTCACCTTTCACTTTTCAGCCAAATTTAGACATAAAATGAAAATCTTTTAAAGCTTGGCCAGATTTAGCCACGAAAACAGTGTTTATAGACATCTACTATTTACATTAGGAGGTATGGAGGCGAGCTGATGGATGGATCCATCAATAAATATGTGTGGACGTGTTTTTATCTTTCAAATCTATCTTTAAATCTGGCTCTTGTCAAATTCTGACTTAATTACACCCTTTCTTCAATATGATATGTTCATCAGATTGCTCCTAGTTTTATTTTCTAAAAAATCTGCATGTCTGCCTGTTGGTTTGTTTTACTTTTTTTTTTTTAATTCTTTGTTGTTTTTTTAAGTTTCCTCATATGTTGGACTTCTATATTGACATCTGCCTGACATTACAGTAGGTAGTTAGCAATAAAAGGGGTGGTCAGTGGGTTTTGGCAATCTAGTTCATATCTAGTCTTGGAAGCTTGGCAACAAGGAGTAAATACTTTAAGTGGTTCCTCTATCCCGCTAACACTGCTAACCAAGCTAACAGAATGCATAGCTTTCGGAGACATAGCCTCTGGAGCCTCATGTAGCCCAGAATCTCTCGGGCTAAGCATACGTAGCCCACTTTGACGCCAATCAAATGTCTTGATTATAAATTTATGACTAAAGAAATTACACAGCTTGAGCTAAAAGCAGTTTGTATTTATGAAGCGACATTGAGAAGCAATGACTACATGTTAAAGTTGGCTCTAGTTTTCGGGGTTACAGTCATTTAATAAGTAAAACGTGTTGCATCAACACACTAAATGGTGTATCTTCACACGGTTTCATATCAGGCTGAAAGTACCAACCTGTTCTGTGTCAAACAGCAAGGCTGTGGGACAGAAAGCCTAAATAATGAGCAGAAATATGTCAAAAAGAACCATAAGGTAAGGGAACTACAGAGCTTTCCATTTTAATCCATTGATAATATAAAAATATTAATTATAACAGGTTCTAGTGTGTGTAACAGTGTGCACTTCTTGATTCACACTTGGTTTAATCAAACTTAAATCCTTTTTGGAGGGACTGACTTTGCATCTAACACCTGAGACTGATACTACAGGCAGGATGTCACATGCAGTGCTGTAACAGGATGTTCTCATCCAAAGTGACCCGTATCAAACTCCTTCATGTAGCAAGATGATGTAAAGTCAGAGAGACAGACAGTCAGCAGATGGTGTCTTCACTCCGGAAGAGTCTACCCTTTGGCCTCCGAACCGATTCTCTCCTCCCGACCAATCAGGTGCCTCAGATCCCTGTGGGGTGCGTAGGGCCACCTCCAGCTCGGGCATCTGGTCAAGCATTTGAAATAATGAAAGCAATAATAATGAGCTTAAGACTCCTCCCTCTGGGAAGGCGAGAGGTCAAACTACCTATGGAGAGTTCACACCTAACACATTCCAGGAACTTAAGGATTCGTCATCATCGGAGCGGCTGCACTCCCTCCTCTCGCTGTTTCCAGAACACTTCCACATTATCTCAACTTTGCCCATATTTTTGTTTTGTTTTGGTCTTTACTTTTAACCAAAGGCATTGCTGAGATGTTGGAGGAGTGCACTCTACATTAAAACCCACAGCATAAATCATGAAATCATACAAACGGGTAGGCTTGTTATTATGGCTGACTGGGATGGATGCTCAAAAACAAGAGGGAAAAAAAGGTGCCGTAAATCCACAACTGTCCCGCAAATCTGCGATTTCTAATTTATGTATATTTGCCCACTTTGAGGGCGAACTTCACAGCAGGCTGAAAAATACAAACAAAACAAAAGAAAAACATGTTGGTTAGGACTGAGTCGACATCAGAAACCTCAGGCTTGGTTTGTACTGGTGGTTTTGGCCAGCTGACACACGGAGGGTCCCAGATTCAGTCCTCTTTCTGTTTTGGTCTCCACCAACTCCCCAGCAGTTTAGGCGGCTCTTTAGCTGCTTTGTCGTGTAACTATGCTAAAAGCAACTTTAATTTTACACATATGCACAGTTGACGCATTGCTCCTGTGAAACTTTTCATAACTATAGCTTTAATTTTATTTTATTCTATTCCTGTACAGTATCTTATTCTTTCTATTGCTGTAACATAACAAATTTCCCACCTGTGGGACTAATAAAGGTCATCTCATCTTGTCTCATCTTATCTTATCTTAATTTTCCCTTGAAATTGCTTTTCCCATCACTTCCTGTAGCTAAAACCTGGAATAAAAAGCATAGCCAGCAATAAATTAAGCCACTGTATAAGAACTATTGTGAGTTTGCTCACAATAGTGTGTACGAATGACTCTGCTCCCCAGCCAGACTATCGTATTTGCCCTGCCTCCAGCTCATTTCCAGCCTGGCTCATTGATGCATGAAGCAGATGATGAAGTAGCACAGGAGTTGTGAGTATCTTTTCCTTTTTTAAAAATGGGTCAAGGCCATTTATAATCACCAAGAAACGGCAGCCATACTCTATTTTTGCGAACTGGCCAGAGGAGAGAGTTCTTAATGAATTATAGCTCGAGTCCTTCGTTTGGTATGCTGAATCGGTTGCATGGCTTGATTATGTTTGGAGATCATCTTTACGCCATGTTGGGCTCCCTTGAGAATCTTAAATCAGAGACATAAAAAGAGTTGAACTCTCTTCTCTTTAAACTTGAGTACCTGGAAAAAGCCTCGGCTTTGGGGTTTCATCAAGACTTTGAGTAGACACAGATGAGCGGGACACAGATGAAAACAGATCACTTTAACTGAGAACTGCTCAGCCTTATCCTCCTACAATGACCACATCAACGCTAAACAAAACTTGTGACGAGCCACAATCGAGGGACTGGTCCACGGCCAGCTGGAACACAGCGGAGCCCACAACAAGGCTTTAGGACACTCTCAGGGTAGAGGCCCAGAAAAGGGAGGGGGGTAAGTCACAGGGGATAGGGTGGGAGTATAAGGCCTGGCAGCCCAATGCTTTTTCTTCGTTTACAGTCGTAGTCAATTTGGAGATCAATAGAGATGCGATTATGATGACTTCAGAGGGCAGCTGCATTGTTGCTGTGGAATGTTTTACATAAGCGTTGCTTTCATACAAAACTCTGTTGAGAGGCATTTGTTTCTCATTTATCACGGGTCTGGGGACTCGTTGTGGTTATGCACCAAGAGGTTTTTGTTTGAATTTCAAGAGCATGAAGAATCCCATTGCGACACGCGGACACACACACACACACACACTCGGTTTTACACAAAGCGGGGACAGGGGGATTGTGCAATCAAACACAAATCAAATCCATTTGTGGAGTTTAATAAGTTCAAACTGGAATTTCAGTCCCTGTCGCTTGTTTTGTGTCAGAAATTTGAAGCTGCGATGGTACTGCCGCTGTTGCCATCTCTCCTTCAACACTTGCCTGCATTGTTGAGCGTATATGTCTGATATATATTCTGGCGTCTCGGCAAAGCTTAATAAAAACCTTTAATTTGTATGTGTGAAGAAAAAACATAGGAATCTTTTTTGTTTTGCACATTCTATGATGGCGGTGTGTATGCGTATGCACCATTCTAAATGTGCAGTTCGCTCTGGGCCTTATAAAAATGATAAATGGGAGGCCAGTTGGTTTTAATGGGCACTTGTACCAACTCCTCCTTTCTTGCATCCTCTGGCAAACACAATTAGCCTCATTGATCAAGTGAGCAGCAGAACAATGGGTAAGTACCCCACTGGAGTTTTTAGTCTCCACCTTCACTGAGCAGACTTGTTAGAGATGATGGATAGGCAACATCTGAGAAGCTGGGTCAATGACTTCGCTGACCTCACGCCACAATCAAGATAGCTGTTATAGTAAAAAGTCTAGCAAGGCTAAGGTTTGGCGCTCCACATCGGACCTGAGGCAGAGCGTGTGTACAGTTCACTTATACCAAATGTAAATAATGACATGATCCCCATGATGGGAGAGACAGCTGTATTTGTCATACCATGCCAGTGGAGCAAAGTGGGAGTGGGGGGAGGTGGAAATGCCACTTTGTCTCTGTCATCACGCTGCTGACTGTTGTGGGTTTATTTTTTTTATTTATTTTTTTTAACATGTTCAATTCCTCGCAGATGTGGCGATCGCTTTCAAGGCATATTCTCTATCACGGCCATTAAAGCCCAATGTAATGGCGCCAAGATGTTCCCCGAGACAGCAGGCGTATAAAATCAAAAGCCTGCTGAGCTCCAGAGGAATAAGTGAGAAAAAAGAAAAAAAAAAATCCTTTGAATATGTATTTTTCGCAAACCGCACGCTGCACGGGCAAATAAAGCTGTTACACTTTTTAAAACTGCTTCCTCAAAAGAAACCTTAAAAAAAAAAAAATACAAATAAAAAACAGCCTGTGGGAACGTGACACATGGTGAGCAAAACTGAAACAGAGACATGATCTTTTAATCAGATACGTGCGGCAGTCTGAGAGAGAGGAGTAATTGGAGCAGTTTTTTCCCCCTGTTTTTAACAAGCCTCACTTTAGCACAGGGAGGAATGGAGAGAGCCTGGATGGGTTTGTAGGTTCCTCTCTTTGCCTTGCATTCCTGCTGAGGCAGTCTCCCACAGCCCATATAGTAAGCAGACCGTACATTTCTCAGACAGGCAGACTCATAAAAAGACAAAAAGGCACTGCTTCAAATCCACACTTTAATGAGTGAAAACGGAAGTAATGACATGCAGGGAATCATTCTTCTTCTCTCTGTCTTGCAAATTGACACCAGTGACCCGTGGCCGGCTTAATGCCCCGGTTGTGACACATTGCGTAATATCAAATGAAAACTTTCTCCCGGGATTCTTCCCCCCAGGAGGAGATTATTAGGAATGATGACACTTGAACAATAGCTGGATCAGTGCGCTCGACTTTGTCATCGTGAGTGAATCCTATTACGTGACAGCATAATGGCCGTCTGTGAAAACAGAAACAGAATGAGTGTCAACAAGGCGTCTTTTCAGCGCCGGAAAATAAAGCTCATTTGAGTTATCTTGCCACCCGAGCCGTCCCTTTGTGCACGGCGTACGAGCCTCAATTGTTTTCTCCTCGCCGAGTAAATGCCCGGCTTAATGTGGTGCCGCAGCTCGGGAGAAACGATACCTCGGGAGTTTGGTCCGGACATTAGCAGTACGTTCATTTCTGCTCTCTGCATAACGCACAAGATTACATTTGGGCTAAATGGCAGCACAGACATGTACAACTTTCTAACGCTTTGTCATTCCACATGCAGTGAGCTGGGTTCAGGTTATAAACGCTTCTGGGTCGCTATCGGGGGAGAACATCTCGATGGGATGGAGATGCTGCTTTGGCATCAAACAGAGGGGAGGCTGTTTCACTTAACTCCCGGCCTCCTTTGCCCCACAGACAGCTAGAAATGTGGGTAATAAACAAACTGATGAACGGCAGCTTGCCACCCGCTCTGTGTGTGTTTGTCTCAATTTGGGGCCTCAGAAGGCCTGAGAGAATTTCTTTTGTCTTCTATAAAAACGAGAATAGGGGAAATAAATATGCTGTAAGGATACATTTTGAGCATGCTGGATTGACATGCTCGTACATTTCTTATCCCCCCCACCGCGTCACCAGCAGTCCACCTAAGTGTTAGGGATGGGTTTGTGTGTGTGTGTGTGGGGGGGGGGGGGGGGGAAATAAACTTT
>VUQR01012120.1:0-17336 GCA_015108515.1 Hemichromis elongatus
CTGAGTGCCGTGGGTATATTCTGCATCCTTCTGGCCCATGACCATTACACTGTGGATGTGGTTGTGGCCTACTTTATCACTACACGTCTCTTCTGGTGGTACCATACTATGGCCAACCAACAGGTGAGTGTACCATTTGATTGTCTGCTAGATTTTTATTTTTTATTTTGCAGACAAAGATAATGTCACCAAAGTAAAGATGCCTGAATCTTGCCATAAAACACAAAAATATCAAATTCCTTTTGTGCAATAAAGAGTTGAGCACCCAAACATATCAAAGGCCCCTCTAGGTTCTTATCTATATCAGATATTATAATGTTGTCATGTTGCCAGCAAATACATACCAATGGGGTAAAATCATGTGTAGCATAGACATGTACTAGAATTCAATTGTGATTTGTTTTGCAGTGAACAAAGCTGAGCCCGTGCTTTAGTACCTAAGTTGTATATAGTATGTGAGTTACAGGTAACATTAAAAGGTCTTAACCTGCCACAACAGGAATTGTGGCTCAGTTGTGATCTCTCTTTTTTTATGTTTCAGTCACTGAAAGAGACATCACAGAGTAACCCGTTCTCACGGGTGTGGTGGTATAGACTGTTCCAATACTTTGAAGAGAACGTGAACGGCACAGTCCCCCGTAACTATCAGCTGCCATTGTCATGGCGAGCATTGCAGTGGAACCACGGCGTGAAGTACAGCAGACTGGACATCCAGTGACCCCTATCATGTTATAGCAGGCGAGGACTGTGACTTCCATAAGTGCTGTTTTTAACCAAGGAAGATGGCACTGTCCAATGTAGCGCTGTCCTTTCACCTCTAGTAACACCCTTGTCCAAATGGGTAGCACTGTGACCCACTTAGTATTTTCTTTTCCCTCTCTTTTTTCTTTTCTCATAGTATTTGTTGACACAGAGCACTAATTTATTTGTTTTTGTTTCCATTTCTGCTTTTATAGTAAGTCTATGAAGCATTTAAACACTTTTTAAAACTCAGCTTCTTTGTCAAAAGGACACAAGTTTTCTTTCCCTGTTAGCACAAAAAAATTGAGGTTGTCATGTTCTTAGATGTTTAGTGCAAATGGGTCAATCAGAGGTTTATGTAAGAACCAAAATGCCATAAGTATTTTTTTTCCTTTTTTTTTTTATAGCAACTTAATTTTTGTAAACTATCCTTGCTAAAATGAGTCAAAGGTGCAAAAATAATTTTTCTAAACATTTCAGACTTTATTTTTCAAAAACAAATGATGTCCAGATAAGATTTTTAGATTTTTATCTTTTACAAGATGGATAACTGAGAGCATAAGAATCCAGTGTGGTATAATATGTTTCCAGTGCCTTCTTTTGCTTGATTGTAAAACAGTTCAAGTACTATATGTAATGTGTCTGTCTGCAGCGGTACCTTCCTCGTACCGTGGCGTGGTCACAGTCTCGTTCCCATGAATGTATAAAACAACTGCGCCAGCCTTACCAAAAGATTGGTCTTCCCAAAATTAAGTGCAGAGAGGGACATATCCAGTTTGGTTGTCAGTGCTCTTTGATGTCGGTTTGTGCGTAGCTGGTTAATGCTGTTCTACCACAAACAATGACTGTTAATTGTATTTTGTTCATGTCTAAAGCGTTTCCTTTTCACCACAGTTTAACCACCACCAGCTATGTTCAAAGCCCAGCCACTGATGCTCAGTTGCCTGTTACCACTGCATCTGCTAGTTTTACTTTGCAACAGTATCTGGAAAAAATCTCTCTCTAATTGGACATTGCATATGAAATGTCTCTGAGGTGCTGAGTTAAGTTATTCTGGGCCTGGACACGTCCTGTGCATCAATGCAGAATCTCTTGCTCAGGAGATAATGAGCCCCTCTCTTGTTCCCCACACGGAGTTCCTGTTTGAAATCAAAATTAACCTCATTAGAGTATTGTCGCGTAACCTTTTTGTGATGAAACGTAGAGGGAAATGTTCAGCGTGACACTTGTGTCGAGCTTTGGAAATGTCAACAAAAGAGAAACTTTAATCAAAGCTTCTGATCATGTTTGGAATGAATCTTACGACTTTGTACATGTGCTAAATCAGGCTGCTATCCAACAGTTTGAGGAGAATAAGTGCAACACCCAAACAATCTTCTTTTTTAGAAGTCACAAAAAATGAGACTTGTTTGTGAATAACAAAGTGAACCATGATGCACAGAGCTGGTGACATTTTTTTTGCCATAAGTGTGCAAGAATTAATTTCCATGAATGTGAAAACGCGTCTATGTTGATCGAAATCATAAGTATTTTTGTTTTTTAATTGTTTTTTTTTCTCCTTTGTGTGACTATGACTGAACTGTAGAGTATTACACAAAAGTTCATATATAGGGAATCATTATTCATGCTACATAAAAACTGTAACTTCAAATTAAGCTCAGTAGCTCTGGAAAAAAACACTGCACTAATATTTTTTGTAATATCAGACAAGCCCAAATAAAGCGTGCTACTGGTGCGATTACATTCTTTAAACTGTAAAGTGAAGGAGGTAAGAAAGAACCTTTATTTTCAAAGCGATCCCATGAAGCTAGTAGCGTTCACATCCTATAAGAGAGTCTTAATGTTTGAGACGGATTACAGCACTAGCTTCACCTCCTTCTCGTAGCATTGTCCAGTCATTTCACTTTTACACAGACTCATCAGCTCAGTTTCAAAGAGCGAAGCAGCTTCCCTGCATATAGCCATATTTTTGATTTGGGGTTATGCTTGGTAACAACACGGTTCTCTTTGAGGGCTTGGATAACAATAAAGGTTGTGTTTAATGTTTTTCAGTTAGTTTGCCAATCAAGTTATTATTTCTTTTTCTTTTTGTCTTGTCCCTCTTTAAATGTCATGCTCACCCTTTTGTTTTTTCTTTTTGTTTGTGTTCATACCAGATATTTGTAAGATATTATAAAGGAATCTACTTGATGTTTTTGAATAAAACATTTTACTATAATGTATTTAACTTGTGTGTGCCCTTCTTTAAAATTGAACTGTTTCCCTGTTCTTGTACATGAACATGACGTCATGGCGGACCCCACCAACATCCAGCAGATGGACACATTGAGCTGGATAAATAAGAGCAGCGCAAGGAGGGCTGCTTTCTGTCAGAAGGTGGTTTTGCTTCCAGTATACAGCTAGTTTTTGCAATACTTTACTGATAAAGTTGCAAGAGGGGCTTAAAATTCTTTAGACATAAACTTTGGACATTTCTTAATAGATTATCTGGGCCAACACTGTGTAAACGACGGAAAACAAACTTGAATATTACAGCTCCCCACCCCCACCTATATGCTCATTATAGGTCTTCTTTTTTTTTTTAAACCTTTCAGATAAGTGTCTCTCATGTATTACGGATTAGTCGTTCTGTAACCTCTCCTCTCGTCCATACTGCTGGTTATCATCAGTCAATTCAATAAACTGGGGCTCTTTAAATAAACGTACCATTTGTAGCTGAAAACGGCTGCTGGAAAAAAGGACGTTGTGAGAGCTGAGAGTGGATAAGAGCAGTGGCTTTACATCTAAATAGCTCCACAATGGAGCTTAGTCTGGGGAAAAGGGCTATAATAAGCTGAAGAGACCCATAAATATATGAGAATCTGTGGGCTGTATTTACGATACACATCACAAAAATAGCTTTAAAGCATTTTCCATTAACATCAATACTTTAGGTTTGGTAGAAGTATTGACCTCATAATCCCACAACCTGATTTTACGTTTTGGTTCAGATGTTGCTACATCCTTTGGGGGACCACATGGATTGTAGGCTAGAAAAAATATTTAAGCAGAAGTAATGTGACTTTTGGGGCACTCAAAAATATGTGTGACTTCATTTTTTTCTAACTGATTCCCAACCATCAAACCAAGACAAAACTCTTGCATGAAATCTGTCTGGAGAGTTTATGTTGGACCGCATATTCTCACAGTAACAACTTAACTGATAAAGTAAGTTTTCTGGGGCTGTTAGACAGCCAAAAGTAAAGTTAGCTTCTGGCTTTCATCCTGTTTCACTCAGGATTGAAGTTGTGACTGCTCTCTTTTGAACTTTAAATAATATAACCCACAAATTTCGTCATGCAGATTGTCAAGCGACTGATTGCGGTGCTGATCTTTATCGATTCTGCCCGCAACAGCCTCCAGAGGCACGAGAGATCCAAATAAAACTAATTAGATCACTTTCTGAGTTGAGTATAGGAGGTCACAGCTAGATTTTCATCACCTCTGGAGTTTTCTAGTGATGTCTGCTAAAAGAGCAAGAGGTCTTCATAATTCCTCGGTTGAAAAAGGGGTCGCATATTTATTTTGAGCTGGCTTCTCAGTACACTTGAGACTTTGCTAGCACCCTGGAGAGATTGGGTTGGCCAGCCAAGCCAAACTCCCACACACTACTACTGTACACAGTCAAATGAGGAACAGGGAGGGGGAGGAGTGAGCCTGTGCTCTAAACATCTTCTAGTTTCAGCCGACTTCATTAAACAGACCGCAGCGAGGCTCTCAAGATAGTATGCAGCTTAATGTGTCTGAAAAGGTAATGTGATAATGCAGGTGAGCAGTCTGCAGTGTGGACAGAAATCCTGTAGTGTTCTTAATTACTGTCACCTTGCATTTGATTTGAGAATTTGGAGGGGTGAGATACCCACTGTGTGTGGAACTGCCTTTCGGTGGTTGTAGTTAGATGTCGTTCTGCATTATTTAAATCGTATTCTGTGAATGATTTTCCAGCATGTAAAATGTGAAAATGCAGTCTCTGCTCTGGCATCCATGCTTTCAGCAGCCTGCTTTCCAATCTGTTCGCTCTCCAAGCTCTGTCCATCAGTAAAAAAGTTCCTACTCACTGTACCCTCAATATGTGAAAAAAATATTTTTAGAGCTTCATGACAGCGCCATCAAAAAACACCATCTACTGCTTTACACTAACCTCCCTCGATGACATTGAGCCAAGAGAAACAACAGTTTGATTCATGGGTTCACGGGCAAATTCTATTCTCAGCAGTGCTGTGGTCTTCCACCATAATACCATACTTAGTCTGTGAAGATAATGTTGTTGGATTGTAAATGGGGTTTTGTGTATTAATGGATGGCTTGGAAAGTGGGTGGT
The DNA here is from genome assembly GCA_015108515.1 of Hemichromis elongatus. Taxonomy (NCBI): domain Eukaryota; kingdom Metazoa; phylum Chordata; class Actinopteri; order Cichliformes; family Cichlidae; genus Hemichromis; species Hemichromis elongatus. The sequence continues at coordinate 5,102 of VUQR01012120.1, forward strand.
ATGAGAAAAAAAAAAAAGATAATAAAACTGCCACGGTAGATAAAAAATATTTAAGACTGCGGTGAATAGTGAGACAGATGCACACACCCCTCTGTTTTTTTCCACTTATTTCTCTAAGCTGTAATGTTTTCACACTGCATCTGAATACCAATGCCTGTGTTTTGCACAGTTTAGAGTTTCATTTCGAGTTTCAATCTCAGGAATCTAGATGTCATCAATGCACTTCAGGTCCAGATCAAGCTAGTCATACTTATAATAATAGTACTTATCGTCATCAGAGAGACCATTATCACTGCTGGTGAGATGTAATGTCATTCACTCGGCCGTCAGGCCTCTGCTCTCGTCTGAATAGGCCAAGGTGACCTGTGCTTAAAAAGATGACCTCATCGGCCCTCCGCTTCCCTGCTGGAGTTTATCCTCGGTTCAGAGCGTACGCATTTTGCCTCGGTCTGCCGGTTCTCCCAACACCCCCTGAAGACTCTGAACACTTGAAATAGCATTTTCAGTTGCTCTGCCATCAAAGAGGTGACTCAGTATTGGCAGTCATTATGAGCAATATGACAAAGTGGTGATTTTCAATGGTGAAGGTCCTGCCACTCTCTAAGGAGGTCTGAGGCTGGAAATCCAAATCCTGCTAGACTCTGTTGTTAAGTCAAGATATCCAATGTGATTTTGTTTCCTCTACCTTCCGCAATCTTGTCCGATCTGGAGTTGTCTCAGAGAATGACATACTGTGTTATGTAACAAGTCAAAAGTCAGTTCACACCAACTGAGGGGACACACTCATGACTGATGGAAACAGTTTTTGTGCCATCTGCGAACAATCCTCAGCATAGCAGAGTGAAATACAGATGTCCTCTGCCATCTCGCCACTTTACCTGGGAGGCCGATTTTGATGCATCATCCTTGAGCTGACACTTTGATCTCTGGCTGCTGAGTAGTTTATTTTTATTGAGGGATTTTGGAAGTGAGCCATGTGTAGCGGACACGTTTGGGTGAGCAGATGGCACACAGAGTCCTGTCAGGTCCTTTTAGCCATTTAGCCACTGAGACAGAGACCACACTGCTGTTGGAGTGCTGGTGATTCTACTAATGATTATCATTCACTGAAATTTGGATTTACTGTTTCGTCCTTTTTTGAACACCCTACTGACATGTGTCTCACTTCGAACCAGCTTCAAATGATTTTGTTTGACTTATTATCACCCCATAAATTTGCCACGGTAAATGCGATTGTGTTAGCAAACAGTTGGGCCCTACATATTTTCACACCCAGCAGATACGGAGCAGCATTATCACACATTTGAAGTTGTTTTTCGGGCCACCTGCTGAATGCAGTATTCATTCTCCTCTAGTCCTCTAGGTTAGCCTTTTTTCCCTCTAGGTATGATGTATGAAAAATGTATGTATGACTTCTCTGAGAAGGATGGAGGAACATGTTGTGCCTGATTTAAAAGGATCAGAAAGCTTGGAAGGAGTGTAGTGAAAGCAATGATCGCACTGGTTTCCTTTGGTAAAACAGTACCATATTTCTTTAATATTAAACCAAAGCGAGGGCCCGGTTCAGGATTTAATGGAATTCCAAACATTGTAGTAAAAGCTTTACAAAAAACAACACTTCGACCTTTAGATCTTTGAGAGCTTCAGGAGCAGCCAACACATCAGTTATTAAGTCACACATTAAGAGTGCTGGCCTCTACACTGAGCACAACATGGCTCAAGGTTCTTCCCTGTGTAGCATTAGTGAAATGAACTCTGTACACCGCTTTTTTCTGCACAAAAGCATATTTAATGTGCAAAGATAATGTACGTACAAAGTCTAAGATGGAGTTCCATTGGTCATCTATGAAATCTCCTCCGAGATCCTAGGATGATTTTTTTTAAGTTTATTTGGAAATGGAGATCTTTTGAACATCTTTTGTTTGGTAGGCACTAAAAGAAATTATCTTTAGTTATAGCTCTTGAGAGAAAGTGGCTAATGTATAAAGTGTCGTATTTTATCCTTTTATCAAACCATAAAGGAAAGATTTATAAAGAAGAGAATAAACATTTTTTCTGGACTCAGTGGAGGAAGAGATCATTGCTCAGCCTGTAAATTCTTGATCAGCCTGTATATTCTTCTAATTTGAGCCTGTATCCTTATCGAGTGACCAAGTGCTACATTTTGGATCAAATTATTGCACTACAAACCTCTGAGCTCAAATTGTTATGCCACAATGAGAATTCTCATTAGACCCTATGTGCCAAATTAACTCCGGCAAAGATAGACCTCCAGAGTCCTTTGGTCTTTAGAGCTGGGTCCTGCTAATCCGACAAGATTTATTCCCTCTATATGAAAAGGATAACAGTGTTATGAAGCATGTTAAAAGAAGGACTTCTTAATTGCAATGAGGACATTGTGGAAAATATATAAAAACTTTGGCTGCAGGATGATTTAATAGGGATGACGGGCCCCACTAATGATGGGCCCACTGCACAGAGCATTACAGTTGTCCTAAGAGTATTGGGGAGAGTGACCTCTGTGATAATGAAAGAAACTTTATGGTTAAAACTAGAAGAAAGAACTGAATCTCCTTCAGAGTTCAGAGTAAGAAGTGTGTGTTTTTGCTCAGTTGATGAGTATATCAAGAATTCAGGAGAACAATAAGTTGCATCAGAGGCATAAAGAAGCAGAATATCTGCATTTATTTATAAGTCCCGTTGAGTGGCATTACCATCACCAGGGGCTTAATCGCAATAGAAAAATCCAAGGAAGCAGCCAAGAAATTATGAGATATCAATACCTTTGGGCCTTTTAACTAGTGCGCTCATCTGTTTAATCACTAAAAAAAGCAAGGTGTTGAAATAACCTGTTAGATTTACCAGATGCTACACGCGGGCCATCTTTGAATAGTATCCACCTCTCCTTAGCACATCCACTTTCGGGGTATTATGAGAAACTAATATTGGCCTTAGTGCAATGACCTGCTTGCAGGGTCAGAACTTCCTGTAAATGCTTGCTGCAAAAAAAAAGTGAATGCATCTAAATCTAGAAAATGTTCCTTTTCCATCAGTTTATGTTGAGTCAGAATTCAATTCCTGCTTTGAAAGGTCCATCAGCAGGGAATCAATACAGAATGATTTTGAAGTATGGCAGCCAACTGCAACATAAACAGAAAGCTGCTACTGTAGCTCCCTTGTTCCTCTCTCCTGATGATTCTCAGCAGGCTGGTGAGTTGTGTATATAAGAGGATTCTTGGCAGTTGCTTTGCATCAAACCCACATATCAGACTGAATACTACACACGGATCATTTTGAAACACAAAAAAAACCCTTAATAAACCCACACACACAGAGAGGGAGAGAACTCGCTTTGATCCAAGATGACTGTGACTTTTTAGCTTCAGGATGGCATTTGGACACTATGAAAGAGAAGCAAAGCTTTGGTCACCAGACAGGTAAACGTGGAAATGTCAGCGATAAGCAGAGACTCCACAAAGTCTTATGTAACACTGGATGTGATGTCATGTTCAGTAAGAAGTATCATTGCAGAGACAAAGTAATGCCCATATATAGAGACTGCTGAGGCTAAAAAAGCAACTAAGCATCTGCTGTTTGTGCTTCACGGCATGTGGCCCTGTAGTTTAGATGAGCACCAAAGCCCATGGGTAAGGGACGCTAAACCCAATGAGCAATCTTCAAATCTTCAAGTTGTTGTGTTACTTTAAGTAAATGATCTGATATTAAAGAAAACACAGTTTTGAGGTTCTCTTGCAGCACAACTCCGGGATTTAAAAATTCCTTTAGGTCCAATGTATTACCTGTTTTTTGTGGCTGTAGAAAATTTTGTTTTTCCTTAGCTACATAGAAATTGTAGAAAGAGAAATCAGAAAGAGCAACTCTCCGAAGGCCGAGAGCTAGACTAAAACTTTGATGTTTTGTGATATTTTTAATACAAAAGGCTGATATCAGGCTCTTATGGCATCACTGTGATGTCAGAGGGTGTCATATTGGGGGAAAAAAAGTGTTCTACATCGCTCTCCATGCCCTTTCTTGAAAATTGACCTTGGTCAAGGTCAAAAGCTTAGCCAACTTAGGTAGTCATGTCTCTCAAGGTCTAAAATTCGAAGACGCTCCTTAAAAACTGAACATAAGAAAAACGTTTTACTGATTTTCACATTGAGCTGATTTTCTAATAATTAAATCAGCTCGAGCTGTTATTCGTCTCTACCATCACACTGAATTTGGAAGTGATATCTTGAAAACTGTGGGCTCTAAACTGCTAACAAACAGACAGACATACTCCCGCCCTTAGAGGGGAGAAGAACCAAATAATGGAGTTCAAACAAAGAAAAATCACATGTTGTTTGAGAAAATATTAGTTGAAAAAGAAAGAAACACCTGTTCTACTGTGTGATCCTGCTTGTCTTGATGAGCATATTTGGGGTCATAGGGTTGCCTGAATGGAAACCTACACGGTTGATTTGCTGCAGTACACACAAATTACGTGTCATGTTCCAGGCGTGATCGCCTTGGAAGGTTTCCCAGCAGCCATGTCTGACTTTCAAGTAGAAATGTCCCAGTGCTCCATCAGGCGTATTTATTTATTTTTGTCCACCATTTTCCACTGATAAATGTGTGGTTCGCACCCAAGAAACGTGGTCAGGTTTTCACTGCGTGTGCAGTAGAGGTCTCCATAGAGGTCTCTCTCGACTGAACGCAGAGTTAAGATGCACTGCTATTGGCATCGATTCATCCAAGCACCCACAAGGAGAAAAAAAGGCCCTGTGTTTCTGTTGCTATCACACATCTGAGAAATAAATGGCTACTCAGCTTGTGTATATCACATTAGTAAGGAGTTGCCTCTGGAAGCCTGTCCAGTTATCCTGGGCGACCTCCTTTGGCGCCATGTGATGTCAATTGGAAATGAAGAGGGCATCGCTGTGGCTACTAGGCAACTGCAATGCAGGGCAAACAAGCAACAAACTCAAGAGGAGCCTCAGATAAGATCTATCAGACTTGTCTTTGTTATGCAAATACAGAAATTGCATTTTGTACGTAATCAGCAATGACCCAGCTCCTTCTTGATGAAGAATGGGTTTCTTAAATCAGACATCAAAGGAGATCGGTGCATTCAGCCACCGAAGTAAATTGATGATGTTTTTTTAGTCAGTCACTCAGTCTTTTCAAAAAGAGAACTTTGGAAAACACTCAAACTCCTTATGGCCACGCACTGACTTATGCCAGTCTGAAGATGACAACAATAGGAAGGAAACAAAGCAATGGAGAAAAACAAAAGATGTTCCAGTGCGGTTTTTAGAAAGATGGCGTAGCAGTCGCAGCATGTGGATGAGCCTGAGAGGCACAGTGTGGGCAGTTTTCCCACCACATGCTCAGAATTGACAGCTGAGACAAGACGCCATGTCTCTACTTTCCCCACTGTTAACACACAGAGCCACAGGCAAATGTCAAGCAAATCTGTCTGTTGTTTGTAACTTTAACTTGTTATTAATATCTTTAACCTCTTTACACCCATCGGGAAGCCAAGCTAATGGGTATTTTTCTTTTGAATGCAATTTTTTGACATCCAAATGGGAAGCTTTGAGGACAAAATATATGTTAAATACACAAATTACATGTAAAATGTGCTTGTTTAACTCTTACCTCTGGTGAATTTTAAGAAGCTCATAAAACATCTCTACCCTTTAATACATTTTGTTGTCCTTTACATTTTATGTAAGCTCTCCTTTTGTTTTTCCAATATATTTCTTAATGCCCCATCAAGAAGTCCCGTAAGTAATTTCAGGCACTATTTTTACAGCACCTTCCAGTTAGGGGTGTTAGTAAATGGTTTTAAGAGGGGTGGGGGAGTTGTTAAGCCTCTGTAGTGTGTTGACATGCTGCAGGTGGTGGCCTGCTGAATGTCCAGCTGAGCCAGGAATGTGGAGGCCCCTGTGGGCGCAAAGCAGCCAGGATTGCCCATGCAGGCATTGGAGGGGTTCTCTGACTAATAGTAGCACTACAAGACAGCTATGACAAATCATTGTTTAGAGCATCAAAGGACTATAGTCTGCATCAGAGCCTCAGACTGCAAAGCAAAACACTGCACAGCCAGGTCTGTAGATCACAGAACATGTCACAAGAGGGGTTTAACTCAATGACAGACTGAGGATCAACATAATGGAAGCAGGCCAAGCTGTACCATCTGAGGACCCTTTCTCATAAGGCCCCCCGGGGGGTCTCCTACTGATTTATTGCTGTCATTGCGATCGTCTGTGTCTATCTTTAGCTGCCCTGACTTTTATGAGGCATGTTGAAGGCATGCCGGGGCACTGTTGTCTGCCATCATGATTTCACGTTATCTCCTTCCTTAGGTGAATCTAAAGTTTGTTTAGTTTGCTGGAAACCCTGCAGAGATAGGCATGCGCCAGAGGAATTTAGAGTTTCAGAAACTGTTATTACTTGTTAGGCCACAAGTGCTACTATTCTACAAAATTCAAATCAGGAAAGAAATATTGCAAGTGTTACTTCACATTTCTTTGACATATTTGGTTAATGTAGCTTCAAGACAAGGATATTTCTCACAAGACACGATGAGCTTATATATTATATTTAGTTGTTTTTTGTGCTTTTTATCTTCTATTAATTCAAAATAATCTGTAGAATTTTAGTTTTGGTATTTGATTTGACAAAATATAATTTGATGGTAAATTACTATGTCTATCTGTGATTAAACAATAAATAAATAATAAAAATAATAATTGGTATGAAATCTTTCACCAAATAATTATAACATTTCAAAAATGATAACTCTACCCACCACCAAAGGTAGCTACCAACACTTTTGCTTTCTTCACATGCTAATCTAAACATAATACAAGGTATCAACATGCTGATGCAACCCTCCTGTAATCACAGAGGACGTCTGCTTTCGAGCTCATGTCAGGTCAGGATTAATAAATATTCTGAGAAGGTATTCACGCTGCTCTGGAAGCTTTGAAGTAGTGCAGTAATATTTTCAGAGCAAGAAGGATGTATAGGAGCACACAAAACCTTTTATCTCACTGAAAACACAGAGTGTGACACACTCTTTCTGACACTGTCAATGGCCAGAGATTAGAAGTAAACAGTATTTATACACAATCTAATATTAATACACCAATAGTTCATGCTAATAAATACACAATAAAATAATTATTTTGAATTTATGTTACAGGTAGTTATTTGACTATTGGTAACTAGTAATTGGGCCTTAGAGGAACTTGACAAATATCACATTTTATGCACTTTCTGCATCTTAGATGAGATAAGCACCGCCTGTGTGATATTTATAAAACAGCAACAACATAACATGAACGACTGAGCAAGGCAGTGCAGCAACTCAACATTATGCTTGATCTAACTGATCTAATCAAAAGCATATCGGTGGGCCACCGAGCAAAAAAGTCAATGTTTGGATTATGACATTTAAGAAATTGGAGGAAAACAATTCATCATCGGTCATCAGACAACCTCTTTAAGCAAACATTTGGTAACAGTGGGAAAGAAAAACTCTCTTTTTATTACTAGTGATTTAAAATACAGTCAACGATAACACTTTTTCTGACTTTAATCTCAGAATTGTGATTTTTTTTGCCCCAGAATTAAAGTTTTTTCTCAGAATTTAGATTGTTTTTTCTCAGAGGTGTGATTTTAAAAAAGACACAAAAGAGGAGGGGAATGGGACGTGACACTGCTATGAAGCTTTGCTCTTTTGTCCCCAGATATTAATACATGTGTCATGCTGACATGTGTTTATAAGCAGCAGTGTGTTGTTTTTTTCTCAATGGATAGGTAGATGACTTTTTTTTTTAACAAAGTAAGAGGTTGTGACATTACAGAATTGTGTAGTTATTTTATTATTTTTTATACACAAAGATACTTAGTGTAGATTTTTCTACTGCAGAGATGATCAGTCTGGTTAATCTGGGCCAAATGTGCCTCATTTTTCAACAAGCTCTCACAGCTCAACATATACTCTGAGAAATGGTAAAGGACTATTAAGGGATAAGTCAATGCTTTAAATCTCTGGTGTTTCACAGTAAATTCAGCTCAGCGCTTGTAAAAGCTTTGTCCACACAGCTGCAGACGTCCCTCCTGACCCTCGAAGAGGATAACAGAGACGGTTTGGCCTAAAGCCTGACATAAAGCCCCCCATATGTTATGGTTTACACTCAGGGCAGAACGTGCTGTCTCTCAAACTAGTTTCCATTAAGCGCATTCCTTGCAAACAGCCTGATAATGGCTCTAGTAGGTCCCAGCTCTCCAGCGATGTGACTCATCACTCAGGTGTGTTTGCAGCTTACTCCACAAGAGAAAGAAGCTTCTCTGGAGACAAACTACCGTGCTTTGTAAAACATGTTATGAGCTCCAAGGAAAAGTCATAGCAAGTCCACCGCTCAGGCATTCATCAACCTCAAATGTGACACAGGTGACGACATTTTCAAACACATACTCAAACAAACACTCAGAAAGGCAGGCAAAGGTAAAGAGAGTGAAGCAGAGTTTCTGTATGCGAGCTAAGCCGGGGATGTCACTAGGGTCGTTTCATTTCACACAGAGCCATTAATTACGTCCCACCTCTGCGATTATATTAGCTTTTTTTTTTATTTTGCTTTAGTGGAAGGAGAAATGATGGACATTGGTTGTTTTACAACCAAAGACATAAACAGCAGCTTACGTAATATGTCTCCTTTTACTCACTAACAGGCAAATTCATTGGCCATTACTCCAGATGGATATCAGTAATGTGATGAGTGCATGGATTCAGTCTTTCTGCTTTTATAGCGATGACCTTAAAACAATAATAAATTGTTCCATTTGCTTCACATTAAACAGATAAAACCTGTGTATCTGCTTTCTACACCACCAAAAGCCTCGATGCAGACAAAAGAAACTCAAAAGCAAACAGTCGGTTTTTCTGTAGTGACAAGAACTGTTATCACTGCTGCTTAATGTTAAACTCAGACTGGCATAAAGACCAATATGAGAAAGATGCAATGAAACTAATTCCAGCAGTAGATGTCTTTGTTTTATGGTGCTTATATGTCATCTGTATGATTTACTCATGAAAGCAGCTCTCGAATACACTTAAGGCTCTCATTTACGTTGTATGAGAAAAATGCAAATGGTTCCACATACATAAATCTCATGTTTTTTCCCCCTTGTTTTTCTTTTCAAATAGAAGAATGTCAGTGCTACAAGTGGGAATTATTGGAGAAGCAAAAAATAATCATGTTTAGACTGAGTTAGCAGCACAGCAGAGGCTGACAAAGGAGTCACTTGGAGTGGATTTGGTGAAATGGACCGGTGACAATAGCTGCCTGTATATTTGTAGGTCTTCTCCTCGCATCATGTGCCCACTCTGATCAAGTGAACACTTTTAGAGCCACTTATTTATCACAAGTGGAAAACACACCAGACAGTAAGATTGTGACCAGCAGATATTATTATTATTATTGTTTTTAGCTTGATGTTTGCTAATAGCACTTGTCATAGATGAGGCTCCGCTGTCACAAGGTTTCGGATAGAATCAGCAATGGTCCCCAATCGGCCTCAACAACAAGAATGCTGATCTGTGTGTAGCAAAACAGATATGTTACACAGTAGCTGCTGAATGTGTTATTTTTGTGGGAACTTTATTCATTCATGACCTTGAAAACATTTCATAGAAGTGCTTTTTGATCTTGCTCCTGTATCGGATGACAAAACTGTTACAAATCACTGCTAGGAATTGATTTTTTTTTCTTCGCAGCGGCAAAATGACGTGTTTATCTTTGTGAAATGTTTTGGTAATTTGTTAAGTTTAACTTAACCATCTGTCTTTGCAATTATAAACATAAGGTTATGTTTCAATGACACATGGGGCCAACAGTTAAAAACAAATGAGACTGCCTCTGATTATTTTAGGAACTCAGTGGATTACTCAGCTGAGTAGCCTTTCTCTCTTGTGTTTTACTATTTACAGCTGTTCATTCCCCTCCTGAGCTTCTCCTCTGCAATTGTCAAAATGGAAATGATGTTTTCTTCATCTGTCTGTTTGGACAGTGATTTTAAACTCTTAAGGTCACTGTAAATGTTTCTGGGATCATTAATATTTACAGTGTTAGTCACCCAGCACACCTGGAAGATCTTGGGAATGCAGCATTCTAGCCAATAACTCCTGACCTGCTGTTCACCTCTCGTACACATTTTTTCTGTCTGAACACCACACCCAGCACATTGTGACTGTCTTCATGTCAGCACTACAGTTACCTGTTCTTTAACAGTTTTCAAACTTTATTGGTAGAGAGAGGGATCATTCAGAAACAAACTGACTGTGTAATGTACCGTACCGTGCAGACGTCTTGAACCACCTCTCATTGCTTTATTTATGTCAATTACAAGGAGTTAGTCCTTGAATCATCCATTTTTTAGGGGAATGTTTTTTTTTCCCTCCTGTTAAGTCACTTAGACTGACCTATGAATCATTCAAGTATAAAAAGGGCCCCTAACTCAGGGGATGAACCGGGGTACACATAATGAGAAACCTTAAAGATTTATTTAAATTTTAAATTGTACTTTGTCACTAAATGCCTGTTGCAAAGATAGACGATGTGTACTTATTTCTTTAGTTGAATATATGAAAAATGTCAAATATAACACATTTTGACAGGCATAAAATAGTATTTTTGCACCATCAAGGTGATTTCCAAAGAGCTAGAAAGCTTGCCGTATCAGATGAAACGTATGCCAAAGTCATGTCCTTCAAAAATATCCGACTAAGACCTCACATAGGACCCGAGAGATCCCTCTGGTCCTTCAGTTGATCCATCTATTGTGCACTGATGCCTCATCTCAGTGGAAGGGTGCCCATCCAATAGCCATTTTGGAAGAAGGGAAACGCCAAATTACACAAGAACTGGACTGGAAATTGCAATTAACAGTTCTGATGGAGTGATGAAGCCAAATTTGAAATTTTTGGTTGTAAAAGTGTAAAAGGGAGGTTAGGAGAGGTACAACAGTGAGTGTCTACAGCCATCTGTAAAACGCGCTGGAAGCTCTGTCATAGTTTGGGCCTGTATTTCAGCCAGTGGTGTTGGCAGTCTTCTCAAAACTGGTGGAATTATGAAGACAGACAAGTACCATCAGAGTTTGATCTAAAATGCAATACCATCTGGAAAGCTTCTGATTGGCAACGGCTTCATTTGCCAGCATGACAATGATCCCAAACACACTACCAATGCAGTAAAAAGCATACCTGGATTGAAAAGCACACAATTGAACACCATCAGCCATAGATTTGACATTATTAAAGCAGTGTGGGATCATCTTGACTGACAATAAAATATGAGAATGTCCACATCTAAAGAAGAGCTTCAAATGTCGAAACTTTACACTTGGCACAATGCGGTGAGACAAGTACCGTCCTGAACTGCCAAACTCAGACCCATCTATTGGATTGCTAGTTGAAGAAGCGTGATTCTACCTCCCAGAGAACACATTTCCACTGCTTTAACGATAACAATATGTATGTGTCAGTCCCCTTCGGGGACCCCAATTATGGCAGTTCACTGGCAACTTGCTTTATACCAGCGGTCCCAAACCATTTTTGTACCACGGACAGGTTAAATGTCAGACAATATTTTCACGCAATTGACTTTGCAGAACGTTAGCGACCTCTGTGCACTATGTGCCTCAGCAGCCACTGACCATGCTCTGTGATTTTACGTGGCCTACAACTTAGTGGTATAATAGCAAAGGCAACTCAGCCACAAACTGTTGACTTTGGGATATTAAGTAGTGAGCAGATTTTACGATTGGACTTGTTGCACAGGTTGCATCCTATTTTTATTTTTATTTTATTTTATTTATTTATTTCCATGAAAATTACACATACTGTAAACTGAAGGCACACACATTATTCCATGGAAAAAGGAAACAGGAAGAAGAATAATCTTATATATATCCTGTTCCTTTATCAAAATAATAAAAGCAATTTATCAGACCAAAGAAAATTCTTCATTTACAATCCCAACCCATAACCCAACCAAATCACCTTACTTTGTCTTAAATGTTCAATATTACTCTCATATCTACCAGTGCAAGCTTTTAAACCTAAATTCAAACATCATTGCAGTTTTCATAGTCTGCCAATATTATTTCCTTGTATATTCCTTTAAATTTGTTCCTGTTTGTGCAACTTTTAAATTCCAGGCTCGGGGAGTTCCATAATTTG
>VUQR01012121.1:0-18077 GCA_015108515.1 Hemichromis elongatus
CTTCCTCAGTTTCTTGTATGCATTGCTGTCTTTCAGAATTTGCTTTTTAAGTTTCCTTGTGCCGGTGCCGGCTGCCTGCCACAGTTGAGATGCATGTCTGTCTTATTCTCGCTTTTCTTAATCTCTGGCTGCCTCTCTGGCTGACTGCATGCATGTCTGTCTGTTTCTAGCTGTGTCTCTCTGTTGGCCTCTACCTCCCACTCTCTAACTCTCCTTGTCTTGTGCTCAAATGGCTTTTTTTTTTGCTCTCTGTTTAACTCAATTTCCATATTTTTTTTTAAACCATTGTAGATCTCAACATTAACATGGCCTGTTGATCACCCCTTCATTTTGCACCTGTTTGCTCCTTCTCTCCTTTGAGCCACCATCCTCCACCCGTGTGTTCATTCAATCTCTGTGAGAGCTTCCTTCTTGAGGAGTTTCCCTCCTTAGATTACCTCTGACCTGCATGGGAAGGATGGTGAATCTTTCCTTTTTTAGCGAGTTTCACATTACGTTCCCTGTTTATTAGGCTACCTTCATAATGCCAAGTACAGAAAAAACAGGTTTCCAGAGTTGACTTCGACCTGGTTCTGCACACAATTATTTTACCTGCAGAGAAAAAAATATTTGCTCACCATCTTCACAACATTTATTGTGTTAACTGTTCTCTACCAGGTACATCTAATATTTTGTACACAGTCAATTTGGATTTGATTGAGTGTGTTTTTGTGACGCTTGCATCTGTGCCAGATTATTTTTGTCCCCTGGTGTCCACGTGCAGCGTATCTGCTGCTCAAAGGGAGACATTGTATTTCTCTATGACATTGTAAAGTCTTGACCTGACTTATGTTGTGATCTGGCCCATATAAATAAAATTAAACTGAAATGAATTACCAGCGGTTAACAGCAGTTCCCGTCTGTGTTTTGCAGGGCTCGTCACATGTACATGTACATACAACATGTGCATTTTTGTAAGATCCCTTCCATATTCTCTGCTGTTGAAGTTCTGTGTGTCTGTGTGTGTGTGTGTGTGTGTGTGTGTCTATATTTAGTTTACCTTTCCTATTCAACACATTCAGGATATCTCTCAATTAGTGACAAGGAATTTCCAAACCACTGGAGCCATTGTCTTAAACTGGGGCTCCATAAAGCTTAATTTCCCATAGAGAAAAGGGGTAGTGGGGTTGTTTTGAAGTCCAAATGTTCTTATCTCATGCACTATTAAGTGAGGCACTGGGGTGTGTTAGTAACATGGTTTAGAGTCCGTCTGTCACAGCCTCAGGTTATGCTGCTTCAAGTGCACACACATACATGGACATACAAACGTATGCATATTCACACAAATGAAAAGACATTCTGCAACACACATGCACAAATAGACACACAAGCACCTATTTTTTTCAGTCACCCATTTACACTACCACTACCTCGGGGCTGTATAGCTTGAGTCCTGTTTGGCACTGGTGCAGGTCAGGGGGGTTCTGTGAGACCTTCACTTTACCGATCACATCGGGGACACCAGCAGCTTTTATGTATGTGTTTCCATTTATATCAAGTATTGATTTAGCTTTGACTTGAAAGGTAACATAGGGCTCTTTGGATGGCTTTGGATTATTCAGTTTGATCTCAGTGTGAATGTACAGTACATGAGCATTTTTACTTTTCTTATTACATTTGACAAGTGACATTCAGTACGAAGCTGCAACATTCATTTCCATTCAGAGTCAATCTGTTCTTTGTAACGACAGTGTAATTATTTATCTTTACTATGCTATGTTGTCTTTGGTATCCTTTACAAACAAAGAGGCTTCCTACAATGAATCAACACAATCGTCATGGAAGCAGGACAGAAAAGAAGTAAAGGATATTTGAGCATATGTACGACTACCTCTGAGTTTGGTGTTCCTTTGTCATGTGAACATTTGTTCTTTCAAATTAAAGACTTTGCTAAAGAACTTTTCACTTTATTTGCTTTGCGAGATGAAAAAAAAAATGTGAACGCACTTTTAATCACTTTATAGACATGGAGTAAAGATGCATAAGAAGATGAAAACTGAAATTCATCTTTTAGCACTCAACAGCATGGCATGTGCAGCTGGAGCAACTCTGTGAAAAGCACAAGCACTGGTTAATAGTTAATAAGAGTAATAGGTATCACTATATCTGCATACTGTATATATGTGTGTGGAAATGCACGTATTTCCTTGGTTAAGAAAAATCTGTCTGATAAAATCGTGCCAATTCAAGAACATCCTTGAAGAAGTGGGCGTTTCAGTGTCAAGGTCAACAACCAAGAGACACCGTCATGAATGTAGATACAGAGGGTTACAGCTCGATGGAAACACTGACGAGCAGAAAGGCCTGAGGCCTTTAAAAGTGTCTGCATACTTCTGAAAAAAAGAATCTTTGGACAGACGAGACCAAGATTAGCATGTGGCAGAATGGCGGGAAAAGTAAGGAGAAGGAAAGAAACTGTCAAACACAGCAGAGGCAGTATTATGACACGGGCATGTATGACTCCCAGCTAAACCAGATCTCTGATGTTTAGCGATGATGTGACCGCTGATAGAAACAGTAGGTTGATCCGTGAAGTGTACAGGGCTATAGTCTCTGCTCGCGTTCAACCAAATTCTGCAAAACTGAGCCGAAACTTCACAGCGGAAATGGAACAGGACCTAAAGCACACTACAAAATCAACACGAGGGTTTCTCAAAGCAAAGAAATTCAATATTCAAAAATGACCAAGTCGGTCATGATCTCAACCCATAAGTGCATGCTTTGCAGTTACTGAAGCGAAAACTGAATGCAGAAAGACCCACAAAGAAGAAGCTTCATTATTGGCCTAGCGAGCATCTTAGCATTTGGTGATATCCATGAATTTTAGACTTTCTTTAGGCAGTCACTGAGTATAAGGTATTTCTTTTAATATAAAATCCCCTGTGTTGGTGTACAGAGGGAAAATAACCAGAAACGTGTCATTTCCCCTAAACCAAACTAGATGAAGATGTATTGCACTAGCGTAGATCACACTTGCATACATACATCCACCTATAGATGAACTGAAAAACACAAGCAGATGCAGACATCGAGCCTGGGAGAGGCTCTGGCAGGCAGTGCTGAGCACCGTGAGGTGCTGCAGAGAAATTATCGCCACATACACTTTGTGTATTTTGCTTGTGTGTGCAGGCATGCATACATGTGTGTTTTGGCCTTAACTGCTGGCAGTCCTGAGTAGGAGCTCTGACAGTGTGTGTTTGTGTGTGTCTATAAAAGGTAGAGGCCACATTTTGGGACAAACATTAAAGATTTTTCTAAGTTGGTACACTCTTTTTGTTTTTCCTCCAAATGCATCCTCAAGCTTTCTCTCATGCTGTCAGACTCTGACACACGCACACACACATACTATACAGTGTCTTTGCTGCAGGCACCAAAGTGACATACTGGTAGATTCCAGTTGGCCTGTGTCAGGTGTTACTTTCATATGTAAGGTGGCTGTTATGTGCGCCTCTCTGGTTGCATGGGGCAGAGAGGTAGTGAGGCAGGATTTGTGTTTCTTTGCTTGCGTGCCAGATAAACCGATGCTCGATGCGTCTCTGCATATGTGTGGATGAATCTGGGGAAGGGGGTATGTTAGCGTCAACACGATCATCATGGAATCAGGGAAGAAACAAGGTAAAGGATGTTTTTAGCATATGTAAAAGCATCCGTGAGTTTGGTGTTCGTTTGTCATGTGAACATTTTTTCTTAAAATTAAAAAACTATTCTAAACATGAACTACAGAGCCCACTTTGCCTGCTTTGAAAGATGGAATAAAATATCTGCATCTGGTGGGTTTGTTTGACAGTTAACAAACTCAATGAAGTCTCTTTTCTTGTGATTTCAGTCTGAGCTCATGAAAGAGCTAGGCTTCTACCAACAAAGGCACCAAACTTAGAATACATTTTTCTGTTTCAGTTCTTTGTTTGCTGGTTATCCAGGAAGGAGTTTTTTTTTTTCTGCTGTCACACAAAATGCTCATGTATGCTTCAAGCTTTTGCTGAGTGAGTAACACAAAGTACGACAGACTGTGTGTGAAGTGCTAAGTGAGCAGAAGACTGCATGGCAGCCTCTCACAGTGTTTGCCAAATGCATGTTGCCTTGGCAGAAGAACCGTCCATTCTGAGCAGCTAGTGGTACCAGTGATCAAATGTGTTTTATGTATATGTCTGTGTGTTGGTGAGTGAGACCGCTCAGTATTTCTCAGTTTGTTTGGAGCACCAAGTAGCATCTGAAGAGAAGAGAGGCTTCCTGCTCTGATAATGACAGAACAGCATGCATTTTTAGCGTGAGTGTAGTGTAGCCACTGATAACATTAGCTTAAGTACAGATTAGAAAATCCCTGGAGAGAGCTTGTATGTACGTTTGTAGAGCTGGGCTGTGCTCTTCTAACTAATCTGTTAGGTACAGTTTTTCACAGTCGTTCTCCTCGTGCACACATGCACACAAACATGGCGGTTTGTCCATAACGCAACAAACGGCAAAATCTTCTGACAAGACTGGTGAGCCCTAAAGTTGGTTTATCAACAAAGCACTTCGGAGCCGAGAGGAGGAGGTGAAAGAGGAGATGAAGAGTTGAAAGTAGCAACAGGGGTCTTTTCTACTTAAAAGTTTACCTGAGAGAAACTTCTGCTATCAAGGCCCAGGCGACTGACTCGAAGCTGACCAAAGTCCAGGTAAAAAAACAAACAAACAAACAAACAAAAACATAAAACCAAAAAAGACATCAGCTGAAAACTTTGGGAAGTTACAAAAGGCTTCAAAGTGAAACAGAGAGGGGCTAAAGTGAGACAAGTGTTGCGGGATACTGTTGTTATTGTGATACTGGAATCCAAAACTTGATACCAATACCCAGGAAAATGTCGTAGATACTAATTTAGATGACACGGGAGAAAAAAATGACAAAATTTTTAGTTTTTTTTAATTAAAAAAAAAAGATTACAACAATATTGGTTGGTGCATAAGATGTGAGCTAAAGCCCTGTTTTATTTCTGTGCTTCTGGTGACTTGGCACCATATTTTTAGTGGTGTGCAAAAAAACTGGAAGGTAGACTGCCACTGTTTCTGTCTGCTAGTATTCTATTCTCATCTTGAATCAGGAGAGAAACACTTTATCCGCACATAGGTGTGCTTCCCTCTTATATTAATAGTTTGTTAACATTAGTAGTAGTAGGGAGTTTTATTGTCAACCCAACAATATACAACAAAATACCATCCACCTGGATCAAAGGTGCAAAGTGTAAAAGTAAAAAAAAAATAAAAAAAAATTCAAATGTACATATTGTAAACGATGCACAACAGACTGATCACAAAATATACTTACATAGAAATAGAGTAAGAATAGAAAAGAATGAGAATGAATAAATACAATTGTACACAGAATATATACAATTCAGAAAGAGTCGAACGGTGCAATACAGAATAGTGCAAGTATAAGTGAGAGGAGAGTGTTATGTACAGTGTTTTGTAGTCCATGAAGTGTGTGGAGAGGAGAGTCCACTGTGCAGGGAGGCAGCATGGTGTTCAGGAGCCGGACTGCTTGGGGGAAAAAGCTATTGCAAAATCTCGCAGACCTGCTCCTGATGCTGCAGTCGTCTTCTGGATGGAGTTGAAGTAAACAGTTGGTGGGAGGGGTGATGCGGGTCAGCCATGATGCTAGCGGCTTTCTGAATGCAGCGTGAGGTGGAAAATATCCTGTAGACTGGGTAAGAAGCTGCCAATAATGCACTCAGCGGTCCACACAATCCTTTGGAGGGCTCTGCGGTCGGGCGCCTGGCAGTTTCCATACCAGACTGTGATGCAGCTGGTTAGGATGATCTCTATGGTTCCTCTGCAGAAGGTTGTTAAGGATGGGTTTGGGGAGGAGCACCTTCTTCAGTCATATCAGGAAGTGCAGTTGCTGCTGAGCTCTTTTTGTCATTGATTTGGTGTTGCTGGTCCAGGACAGGTCCTCTGTGATGTGAACACTGAGGAATTTGGTGCTCTTAACTCTCTCTACTGTGACACCAGCAATGCTGAGAGGGAGATAGACAGACTTGGTTTTCCTGAAGTCAACAATCAGCTCTTTGGTTTTACAGACAGGCAGGGCTGATAATGCTTGCGGACTAGCTCCAACATTGATGTTAATCTCTTATTATTAGCCATAGCTGATAGCCGCTACCTTGTTGTGACTTAATATATAGAACATTTAAAAGCTGAACAGCTAATGTTAACATGTTCCGACCAGGGATGCATTTATATTAACTGTTTAATTAACTGTTTAATAACTGTTTACTTAAGTGTTAAGGAACCAGAAGCTTTATTGACCTCACGAAATAAGACTAGGGCATGAGTCTTTAAGATGCTACTTGGTAAATATGCTAGTTACCTTAAGATTTTGGTATTGGAATTGGTTACGGTGACATTCACAGTGGATATTTTGCATAGATAAGAAACAAGGGAAAAAAACAAACCAAAAAATAATACTAAACCACCCACAAAATACACAATTTGAGTAGTCACACAAAAATTTGATCTAATTTGGACGAACGTTCAGACTTATTTTATTCATAATGGGACTTTGTTGTCAGAAAGGTGAGACAAGAACCAAGTTGGGGGCTTGTATCTTAACATGCCGCATGCATTATGCTCACTGTGACTTTAATTAGCCATCGTTCAGCCTCATCACATATTTTTAATAGTATCCAAAGCTATTTTTGACAATACCCAACACCCTGCCTTTTCAGATAATTAAGCTCCAAAGTTGCCATTACAGCCAAATTTTCAAGTTTGGGGTTGTCCCGAGGCTGCAGAATTTTTTATTTTATTATTTTTTTCCCACTGCCACATTCTCAAATTTGCATGAGCGAGCCTAATTAGAGGTTGAATTTGGTTGCAAAGCACTGACTGCACCACCGAGTTTTTATCCAGCCTTAAAGCACACAAGAGGCCTGTCTTGGTGTCTCAGCAGAATTAAGTGTATAATATCACAAGTGTTGATGCAGCTCGCAGCCCGAAATGTTTTTCCTGCCGCTCTTCATTTCATGCTATGACATTTCAATTTTTTTTTTAAAGACACATACATTCCTTTAAATACTGAGACAAAGATAAAATGAAAGCAACAGTTGCAAATATGGTAGAGAAACCCTGTGAGTTCTATCAAACATTTAGCAAAAAGATAGAAATGCATTACATGGTGTGTTTACGCACAGCAGAGGCTTATTGTCTATATCTGTACTTTGGAAGTCATTTATAGTATAAAATACTGTGGGAATGATCTCTACTGGGTCTTTGAAGCATTATGTGAGGTATAAATTTCATGCAATGTTACTTCCCACTTACAATGTATCTGCATAGCCAAAAGCAAAGAGCCTGAAGTTCAGCCCATTAAATGGATCCAAGTTATCCTCAGGCTTCTTTTCCATCCAGCAGGGTTTTATAAGGGGTATATTTCACTGACTCACTGGCACAGCTGAGCAGGGAAATCCTTCTCTTCATGGTCTAGTTAGGATGACTGATGCAAATATGCTGCTGCTGAGTCCAGACACTGACACCATCATCACACTGACCCACTTAAAGAGCGAGAGAGCGAAATAGAGACAGAGCGAGAGAGGATGTTCCAAGTCATTTGTGACTTACATTTATTATTGTGAGTTCACGTGCTTTAAGTCATTTCAAAGCTATTAAAGCACCGACTCGTGCACGCAAGCTCTGTGATGTGGGAAGGAGAACGAGATATATTTCAGCTCACTTCAGATTAATGTACGGGACAGTCTTTGGACATGCATCAAAGAAAGAGATCAGCTTCAGATCATTTGGGATGCATATTGCATTATATATGTTCTGTGCAACCACATGCACAGTCCCTCTGTGTGGGACTTTCCTAATTGATACATATGGTAGCAATCGACTTTTGCATGGATCTTTTGATCTGGTCTTCTTGTTAAGAGAAGAATGATATTTTTTCATTTAACGACCTCATGATAGTATTGGCCAATCTTGTTTTTATGAAGTTTGAACATTTAGCAATCTTAAATTAAGGATATAGTTAACTATCACTTAGTTGGTTCAGTTTGGTTCACTCATTTTATTTAAACTACCTTTACCATTTAACTGTCACAACCCAGCTTGATTTGGTCCAGATGTGCATATTTCTTTGAAAAGAATGAATCGCAATGAAATGCAGCATATTTAACTGGAAGTTGATGGAGGGGACGAGAGGTAAAAGAGTACTGGTAATATTGCCAATCAAGTCACTGTTAACACTAATCACATCGGCCAAGATCTGTGAGTGCCTAAAGTAACCATTGACACTAAACAAAAGCTGTAAATCAAATACATTGTTATGCATTCATCGCCAACATTTTATCAATATTCTGGTTAATCGAAATCATAGTAAAAGCTGTATGTTTTCTTCCAAATCCCTTTTTTTAGTTGTTGATTACTTGGCTCTAAATATCTTCTAGGAGGTAACTTGGTAAGCTAAAACTGAAAGGTTCTATCGGACAGGAAGTCTCTGATCGTAGCCCGGCCCACTAATTTGTCTGGGTACACTGAAAAAAAAGGAAATGTTGGATATACTTAATTCAATAGTGTACATTGGTTGCACATAATTGTTTCGCTTTGGCAGAAACTTAAACAACTGAGTTAAATCAACACAACTTATTCATATTCAATAAACCTGTGCATTTTGTATCGATAAAACGTGATTGAAACAGGTTTAGATGAAGTAAGTTGAGCTCTGGAATAGTTTAATCCTTTACAAATTTGTCACTTTATTCCAACACTATTCAGTAACTTTTACCCCAAACTTGGTCACTTAAATACTTCATGTTGTCTTCAAATTACTGTTATGGCCCGTCTAGGGGTGGCCAGACCATAACACAAGGGTGATCCATCCCTGTCTGACCACCAGCAGCACATCACACAACGAGTACAATTCAATGGTGATTTATTTAAAGTGAGAGGTGCGGACTATAGCTTCAGGGTGGACCTAACGCTAAAACAACAAACAAAAGGAACCTATCTAAAGATGGTACCAAGCTTACCTACGAAAAGAATCAAACCAAATGACATGACTTATCTCCTTAACTAACAAAAACATGAGAAAAGGGTAATCAAATAAAAAGGCAGTCCACCCCTATATGCTCCTGTAAAAAGAAAAAAACATAAAGTTTGCCGGTTGAGGTGAGCCCGAAGATGAATGACTGGCCGTCCATGGCGGTGTGATAATATAAGCCGTCTCCAGGTCGTTAGCCAATCCGTATGGTCCATTCCCTGGATCCGCTAATCCCGGAGAGGCACCTGCACACTCAAAGTTGCATATCAGAAAACATTATGAAAACGGTCGTAACATTACATAATGTTCAACAAAGTCTAGGGTCTGGTTACCATAAAAGTTTAATGGGTTTACAACAACTTCCACTCTATCTTTCTCCAGGCTGCAGGGGGGCTGGGGCACAACCCAGAAGTGATAGGGTAAGATGCATGGTACACCCTGGACAGGTTGCCAGACTATCACATAGAGACAAACAACCATCTGCACTCACATTCACACTTATGTGTAACTTAGAATCACCAATAAACTTAACTCTAAAAACTGCATGACTTTTAACTGTGGGAGGAAACCAGAGCTGCACAAAACTCATCTCTAATCCTAGCCGTTACACTTATTTTTTTCTCACTAAATTTATAGTTTTCTGTGTATTTGTTGTTCGCTTATTGTGATTACTTGAATGAAAATATCTTGCCCAGGTACTGAAATCCACATTAGCGCTCAGTCAGGAGAGCCTTCTTCTTGTTTATATTCCATGTGCGTGCTGCTGGCCTTATTGCTCGTTAACCTTTCCTAATATGACCTGCGTGTATTAATAACACTCAGTAGGAAAGGTCAATCAATGTGTGTGTGTGCATGTGTGTTTGTTTAATTGTTTGTCACCAGGAATGCTTATGCAATCTGCAAGTGGCTCCGTATAGGAGGTATATGGGCTTTTCAGTGAAGTGGTGAGGGTAAATTGAATTTGCTCTTAATAATTAACCAGGACAAATGGTTTGATGTTGTGGTGCTGTTATTTGTCTGAGGCTACAGTGGGGATGGGAAGCTTGCAAATGATGATATGCAATCAAATGTGCTGCATATAATGGAATTTGTCTTTGCTGCATAATCACTCCTAGATTAATATAGCCTCCCTTTGCCAGATTACCGAAAGCAGTTTTTTAAAAAAAAATTCAGTTATAACATGAGAACGCAACAACATTTTAATCTATACAGAATTGCCTTGTTTATATCAAGTACTTCATTAAATTCAGCTTGACCTTAAGGAATATTATTACAATATAAATGTACATATATGACTTGTGTAACCAGGTTAATGAATTTCAACCAATTGTTACATTAAAATGTTGCATGCAATTCCACGCTGACCTTTTTAGTGCAGCAGTGCTTAGAAATGCTTATCTTCCAAAAAGAAAAAAAAAGAGAAAGAAAACAGAACAAAGATTTCCCATATGCACCAGTAAAGGGATTACATAAAAAATGTCCTATTAGTGTGCTTTATCTACATTTCATAGCTTGTTGGTCGTTCAGCTACATTTGTATTGGCACAGTGATTCAGTTATTTAACTTAGCTTGTGATTTTTTGCCATTTTTCTGGATGAAACTACTGAAGGACCAAGTGGTTTGATGATTTATTTTTAGCTTCTGCACTGTAACTGAACCCCTTTTAACAAGCCCAGTGTTTTTTTTTTCCAGTTGGGATTCAAATCATTGTGAAAGGAAGTCCTGTCGTGTGTGCATCTGTAGAATCAGAGCGTTTGTGTGCTTGGTGCTCAAACAGATCAGGGTGTCATGTGTGAATCGAAGTAGTGACTATTTCTAAGAATGCTCGAATGTTCAGAGAAGTCTTTGCTAACCTGACTACTGAGTAGTCCTGCTTGGTGCAGGACATCATTTGCTTCCTGAAACATGGATGTCTGAGTGATGGACATTGTTTATAAAACCAAAGTTTCCTGTCCTGAACCATGAACCATGGATAACTCTTATTGTTAGAGGTTATAGTGATCGTGCAGTTATGTGTACGTGATTCTTATATGTACTCTTGGCAAATAGTTTTTATTTATAGTTTCCCATTTTCCCACCATGTTGTTTTTTTTTTTTTTATCCAGAAGCGACCATGTTTGATTGAGCGAATGGAGTGCTGGCACAAGTGTTTCTATGACTGAGAGTGATGTAAACTGGATGTCCACGTTTATGTTTCTACTGTGCAGACTCATCCTCTGAGACGTCGCATTATTATGCATCAACTATGTGCCCTTCAGGCAGTCATCAGAGAAGTCAAACAGGAATGAGAACTTAGCAGAGGTTTCTCCAGCTGTTTATGTCTGGAACAGAGTATAATCACTCAGTAACGCTAACAAGCCTGGTTAGCAAGGTGCGTCAATTTACCGTATGTTTAAATTGCAAAGATGCATAGATGTGCTAATTAGTGCATACAAGCACTATAAACAAGACATAAAAAAAAAACTGGAGTACACTTTTTGGACAACATTACAAAGATGAACAAGTTGTTTAGTTCAGGCACTCAGTACTAGGGATGGGTGTCGTTTAGGTTTTATCGGATACCGGTGCCAAACCAGTACATTGGTCAGAACTGGTGCCATAATGGCACCGGATATCCCATCCCTACTCAGTACAGAACAAAAGTTACAAACCTTCAAACCCAAACACTACCAGTAATGACAGCATCAAGGCAAAATGAACGTTAGCGATAGATCACTGAGACTCGACAATGTGGCATTCACATGGGTCAGCGAGGGTTATTTCACTGAGCTAGTGAGACATTTTGATCAACACTTGTCAAAGCATACCCCATGCAGGTTTTTGTAAATTTAGTAATGCACAGCTCCAGTACACAAATGGCAAAAGTGTAACAGCATGTAAATGTAGCTAAAACAGCAGCCTGGTGCTTCATATATTAACGCATGCCCATTGGCACCAAATAATCTTCCAAGGTCAGGTTCAGGTCAAGGAAATCTTTAAATGTGAAGTGAATGCTTTCTATGTTTAAAAAAAAAAATAAAAAAAAATAGATCTTTATCTGCCATCCCAGAAATGCTTTTGAAATTTGTCTTGAACTCTCTGTTAATACATCCTCGTGCACTTCATTTTTTTTTTGTCTCAGAACCCAACAAACCGTTTTTTTATGTTGTTGCAGATAACAGACCATCACAGACTAGTATTATTATTATAGCCCACAACAAGATAAAAATAATAAACGGAGCCAATGCTTCACAAACAGAGAAGCATACATGAGTGCTTATCTCAGTGTGGTTGACTGCTAGGTGAATGTGAATGATGCAGTCAAACCACAGCTCGATTCTTGGTTTATTCATATATATCTATTTACAAGCCTCTTTGTTGTGCTGACTTTGCTGTGGCAGAGCTTAACAGCATGCATACAAAGTTTAGCTTTCATTTAATTGCAGCCCACCAAATACCCAATTTTAGGTCCCAATCCATGGTTTAGAAAAACAGCCGACACGACCCACTGCAGACGAACATTTCATGTTTTCTCGGTGTGTGATTTCCAATCTGACTGAGGCCCGATAACGGCGACATTGCTGTTACTCATTCCCTCAGATCCCCATGCCTTCGTCTCTCCTAATCAGATTTCTCTGGTTGGGTTATTTATCATCGCCAGCTCTGACTGTGAGTGATGCTTGGCTAATGGGTTTAGCATTCAAATCTGCCGGCTTGATGCGACAGAATCCCAACAAGGGTTGTCATTCCTGTGGCAGCAGCAGCTCCAGAGTGGCGTAAATAAGAGCAAAAAATAACACTGAAATTTGCATTCATGTCATGTCCCGTTTTTTTTTTTTTTTTTAACTTTTGGGTTTGATTGATTTCAAAAGTGTTAAAGTAATATGGGGATTGAGGTGAAGAAAGGAAAAAAAGAAAGAAAGTTCAAGATTGTTAAAAATGACAAGATCAAGATGCTCATCCATGCATGCGTTTACTGATGGATCCATCCAGCCGTCCATGAACCGTGCATTTCTGTTTGCCTCTTCATTTCTTTCCAGTTCAGATGGGATGAAAAAAAAGGGATCTCGACTCACTGAGAGGGAGCCAGGAAATAAAGAAATGCATCAAAAAACAGTGTACAGCACAGAAAGTCTTTGACAGGGTGAAGAGCCTATAAACAGAAATGAGTCGTGTTGAATGACAGTTATGGTGATGACAGTAAGTCATAAACCAACAGCTGTGAGTCTTCTGCGACTCTTCTATCTAATTTCACAATTGCACCTGCACCGTGCGGTGACATTCTGTGGTATGTGCTTGTGAGACGGGTCGTCGTCTCTTTTTGTTTGTTGCACAATCTGCAGCGATGACAGAACGGTAAATCACAAGACAGCTGTTTGTCTTTCCCCGCTTCTTCTTCTTCTTCTTCTTCTTTTTTTTTCTCAATGATATGTGGTCGAGTGTCAGGTGCATCCTTTCCTGATGTTTGATCTAAGGCCATAAATTAACTGATAGCAGTGATAACGAGTGCATGCGTACGGATGCACGTGTGGGCTTGTGTGTGTATGTCAGACTCTCCAGTCTTCACTGTTCCACCACCTGTTCCATGTAAATAGCTCCATATGTGTGGATGGAAGACTTTATATGGCTCATGGGAAACATTCTGGACTCCTTTATTGGCTCATCAGTCATCTAACCCGGTTACAAAGGGAAAAATTTGATCACAATGAGCGATATCAAGAACGCTTTACTTTCAACTTTTAATTCTGCTCCTTGGTAGTCTCTAAAGTGAGTAGATTCAGCAGATTGCTAATCAAGCACCAGTTTCAGCACGATTCCGGGCAAGTCTCGACATGCATACACCCTCTGAGTTTAGGCAGTTTGTCTCGTTGTCCAGGATTTTGCTCACGCCCACATTCACAGAAACACACACAACACCAGTTTACTGGGATGTTCAGCATTCACTTGCGTCAAAAACAAAACAAAAAAAGACAAAAAAACTTGCGTTACAAGTGCAGCAGAGCACATCTGTATCACCCTACATGCCGGTAAAGTTGCAAAACCTGATCATGAGTTGTGAAGCGCATTTGAAGCAATGATAGACTTTATGTAACACACTGTGTGTTTTTCTGTGCCTGTGGCGGGATTTTGCTGAGGACTGACAAGCTGCACGGACAAGCTAACCAGGTAGTTAGTATCTTGTTCAGGTTAGAAAAATACAAATCACTTCACCAATCTCTATAATGGATTACAGTCTTTTACTGCTGTCTCCCCTTTCTCAGCGTCTCTTGTCCCTTTACTCCTAGTATTTACTTCTATATTTTGCCCCTGTATTTTATCCTCGCATACATTACATTTAATTTGCGCTTGATCATCTTGTTACAAAAATTCTAGACTATTTCCTTTCAACACAGTTTAAATGACATTGAATTTTCACAGTGTATCTGTGTTTTGTTCCTCCTTTTGTGCGGGCTGATGAACCGACAACCCCTCGTGTCTCTGTATTTTGATTCGTGTGCCTAGGTTATGTGTCTCAGCATGACTTCAAGCCTCCCACTTAGCTTTGTAATTACCTTTTTTCCAGCTATGACTGTTAATTGGAGTAGAGGAAAGTCACTGCTGTGCACATGCAGACACACAGATTAACACATGCACAGTTGAGCTGTCTCACCGAGAGCGATCAGGACTCTTAAGTGCTCTTAATTAAGTTAAAGCTCCACAGTGACATGTTTTTGTATTTATCTGTTCTGATTTTTCATTTATCATTTTCCGAAACTAATCCTTTGTGTATATAGTTACCCCGGCGAGTGGCAAATGACACTTTGACAGCTTGTTCGGTCTGCTGTTGACAAGTGCGAGTGAGAAATTTCATTTTTCATTCGGATGCAGAGGAGCTGACGCCAAATGACTGTGATGAAGTTTTTAATTGAATTTTGAGAATGGTTATGTATATTCATTTTTACATATTTCATTACTTACTATGTGGAAAGCTGCTCATCAACATTTGCCACAAGGACAAGGAAACTCAAATGTGACATCAGTTTGTAGCTTTTTACATCTTGACCTGATAATACTATAATTTAAGGCTTGACACTGATGCATTTCAGGTACATCCTTGTTAAGTAATTGCTTTGATGAAAGCTGCTAATTTGGGTAAATGGAAGAAAGTGTAAATATGTATATTTTAATATGTTATTTTTTGTTTTGTTTTACTTAGTCTGTCTAAACTATAATTGGGATCTTTCTCAACTGTTTTTTCACTCCTCCCTAGCATCCGAACCTCACTGTTTTGGAGGCTACAGTTTCAGATGCTAGGGTCAGCATCACTACTGGTAGCATGAAGCTAAATGCGGACCCCACTGAGCCTGCACAGGTAGTCCACATCGATACGTACCACTGCCTCTGGGGCATTATGTTTGGGTTCATCTGGTTGTCCGAGTGCTTTGAGAACATGTGGTTTGAGTTATAAGTTAATATAAATCAGAGCATCAGTGAAACAGGAAGGCAAATACGAGTGAGCTGAATAAAATGGTTTTCCGATTGTTATACTGCCAACACATTGCAACTTATTATAGATACTAATTTCTTTCTCTCTCTGTCTGTGGCTTTCTCATTCTTTCTTATTCACTTTGAGAACGTTTTCTTATCTGGCAGATGGAATCAAAGTTGCTCTGTAAATTCATAATGCTGACAGACTGACACAAAGTAAAAAGTGTGCAGAGTGTCACTCCAAGATCCAGTCCAGAACATTACTGTTTTGTTTTTTTTTTGTTTTTGTTTTTTACAGTGCTTTGTTTTTATTCTGGTTAAAAGTGTTTAATATTACATCTACTATAGTTTCAACAGTTTATCCCCTGTGCACATGATGTCCCCCATGTCACAGTATTCCTGTGCTTGATGTGTGGCAGTGTGGGGTTTCAAGTTTTTGCATCACTCCTGTATGAGTTGCCTATTTGACGGAAGGGTTTCTCCTCCAAGTTAATAGGTGCACGTCCCAAACTCAGCATTTTTGGAGACATCAGAGAAACTTCCTCTCTTGAATTCTGACAAAACAAGCGAGACACGCAACAATAACCAACACTCATTTTTTAAGGGGAGGTGGACTTTCTGCAAGTGCACAACCATCAGAGATGTGTCTGTACATGGGATGCATTTACACACAGATTACTTATTCATTTTTGTTTGGCCCGCTTGTTCCAATGGTAAGGAAACATTTTTTTTCTTCATTTGCATTTTTTCTCATGCACTTTGTGAGTCTGAGATGTAATGTGTGATTGTAACCATGGTTGAGACCGTTCTTGGTCTATGTGTGTGTATATCTGCATGTGTGTGTGCGTGCGCGTGTGCATGTACGTAATTTTGTGACAAGAAAGGCACAGATTATTGCACATGAAATGTTATTCATACAAAGCAGCTCTAGCGTGACTATCCCCCTGCTACAGCACTCAACAGCCTATTGGAGAAATACAACAGAACAAATCTCAGTGAAAATAACAGTCTGCAAATCTCACAAGGGAGGTTCTCTTCAACTTCTCGTCATTTCTGATTTTACTTTTTTCCAGCTGAGGTCCTTGTTGTAAGTTAAAAAAAAAATAATGTGTGTCTTTTTTTTTTATATGAACAGAAAGGCTGTAAACATTTGCTGGGAACTGTTACAGTACAGCAACAACATGATGGTGTTGTCTAGTTTCTGGAAACCCTCCCTTAGAAGGAAGGTGTCTAAAAGTTTGGAGGTTAACACTAACTAGAGGTGGGGATTACCACACACCGCACGGCACAACATTATTACAGTAGGATATTATAGTATTAGTGCAGGTTTAAACATTCTGCGATATGCTGAGCATTGCAATAACATATGCTGCTATTCATCACCTTTTGCTTACTGCAGATTATTTCCTCAGTAATACGTCATCAGTATCAGCTTTGATGGATAAGATAAAGATATCTCACTTCAGTTATTTTGTTGCTGGAAAATTAGACAACCAAGTACACTAAGAATCAAAAGTCAGTCTGTCATTGACTGGAGTCAAGTTGGCAATTACACGTGGTCTGTTTCTGATATTACAGCAATTACCTGCAATGAATCATTGAATTGTTCTATATGAATATAACCAAAATACAACCAGCCGGCAGCTAGTTGTGCTTATTGACAAAGACTCATTCAGACTTATGCAACATGTTGGCAATCTGTCTGCTTTTATAAATTACAACGCAATTATTTACAAACCTTTGACAATCAGTCTGAGAGTGGTTACAGTCGTTCCAAGTTAGACTGCAACAATCTGCACAAAGGTTTCTCTGCTATTAGGTAACCTGTGCAATCGTTTTGCAGTCAAAAATGGTTGACACTGTCTATCTGTGGGCAACTGTTTGGTCAGCTCATGGAACAATTTGGTGCAGAATTTGTAAAAATAAAATCAATACAATCACCAGACAGCCATAGTTTTTTTTTTTTTTGTAGAAAGAAGCCCTGTCCTATTTTTACTTCTGTGGCTAAGTCATTAGTTTCCTCTGAATTTGGAGGCAGCTTTGTCAAGCAAAATGTGTCCAGAAAAAATTTGGGATACTATGCTGTATCGATTTTTCCCCCGACCCTTAGTTAACACTTAAGAAAAAAAAAATTGAATCTTTTTACTTAGAAACAGCTGCTCACAGTTCATACAACTTGTCTATAAATGAATATAGAAAAAGTATAAAAACACATGAAAAGAGAAGTTGTGCACTTTTCTTCCTCTACTTTTCCTTTCCTTCTGAGAATCACACACTCACCCAAGCACCCCTTTTCTACATCATATATCCTTTTACACTATACTCTCACTGCCCACTCAACATTTGACCAGAGGCTACAGAGTGTGACCATTCAACACGCTGACATCAAAATCCATACTTATAATGGTGCGAGAAGTACGCCTTTGATATTTGATTCTGGTCTCTGCTGTGCAGGCAATCTGGTGCTTTACAAAGTAATGTCTTTGAAATGTCACACAGGATTATTTGGGGTATAGGGAGATTATTTTTTAGTGATCTGGAGATCTCTTTAGCTCACTATGTAGTTTTATATTGT
>VUQR01012123.1:0-21646 GCA_015108515.1 Hemichromis elongatus
TACCATTTCAGCGTACTGAAGAAAAAAATGATGACAGAGGAATCAAAACAAATTGATGTGCTCCTAATCTGCATATTGATTGGGAACTTCATCAGGCATCTCTAATGAGCACACAAAAAACAGACTTTGAAGATGAGATTAGTAATTATGATGAAGTTGCCATTCAGAATGATATGCAGCTCTTCAAATCAAGATCCCCATACATTTAAACATAATCAATTATGATGTTTCTCCTTCAGATCTACGAAAGAGACTGCTCCCTGCAGATGTTTATGAGGTGGATGTTTTGAAGCTAATTTTAACTCTAATAAGTTGTGTTTCTAACTAGACTCGAACAAGGAGAGCGATCCTGTATGTAAGTAAAGGATATTATTTACTGATGTGCAGGAGATGGACTAAGCTAACCAAAGCATGTGGGCAATCAGACTTTGAAAGAGCAAATCAGAGAGTTTCTTTGCTCGACCGTCTCAGATTGGCATAAAGATTTTATGGTTCAACATATAAAATGATTGCTGTGAAATTTTAGCTTCATATATCAAATAGTTTCCAATATATATTTTTTAAAACATGGCCTATGCACCCATTTTCACGCTTTATTTTGTCTTGCACTTCGAAATCTGAGGCAGTCTTGAACACAAACATCAAAACTATTAAAGATAAAAGCCTAAAATTTCCACAGGTCTTTCTTGTTGCCAACATGAATCGGGTTCTCTAATTTGAGACAGAGACATCAAAAAATATCTGAATATTGATGAGTTAAAATAAAAAGAAAATATCGCTCACACAATATTCCTACTAAAAACTACTATTGCCAAAAAACTAAACATTGCAAAAGATCACTTGTGACAATTTTCTAAATATCATATTGTTATATTTCACTGCAAAATTAAGCGTGAGTAGTATTTGCAGTTGAGGCTGATGGAGACTTCAGATGAAACTTTCTAGAAAAAAGAAGCAATGAAGGTGGAAAAGAAGAGGACTGTATGGATGAAAATCAGAATGACAATAGTAATGAAGTTTCAAGAACACAGGGGTCAGACTAGAGCCTTAGTTGAGGTAAATTTAAAGTCAGCAGGAAGCTACCACCTTCTTATCGTTATTGTGAATAGTTTTGAGCTGTTTCGGCCCAAAAAACATCACCATTGTCAGAGTCAACAATATGAGTGTCACGTCAATCTGCTGAATGTATTCTCCAGGGCCCAACAACGTCTGTACAATATGTCATGGTCATTAATGACATGCTTGTTAGGCTTTTTCACTTCACAGAGAAGCAGTGTTCTGAGCCCACATGCATTGCCGTCTCTAGAGCAGGCTAAAAACAGTGCCAAAATGTCCCCATTGCATCATAAAGTCAGCAAAGAGAATAATCAAAGTAAAAAACAAAACAAACTCTGACTACCCATTTTGACAAATCCCTGGACTCCGGGGGATTCTGCCTGACAGATTGTGCTGTTTTTTTTGAGAATTACAGGATTTGAGCCATGCAGTGTTTGTTTGGTGTGGCCTCAGTTCCCCTGTGTGTTGTAATCCCATACCTATGAAAGCATTCTTCTCTTCCTTGGGCATATGTGTCCCCTGGTGTCCCCAAGTCAACCACGACTGCAGCAAAGCAATTAAGTGGTGCTCCGGAGTCCCATCCCACTCGACTCTTAGCCAGCGTTTTCACTTAGCACACTGTCTCCCTCTCCAACCAAAAAACTATCACCATCAAAGCATTCTGCTTACACTTGACAATCAAGCCTTCTACAGCACCGAGGGGGACCACCACTGCCATGACATCCTGATAATAGCCTGTGTTGTCCAGCCTCACAACAGGAACCAACACCACATATTTAAATGTTCAGCTTCGGTCTGTTTTCTGAAAGTGCCACTGACTCCATTACACAACATAAAGGATAAAAAACATATAAAAATCCATAAAAATGAGAAAGCACGTATACATGCTGAAAATTAAGCTAACATCAGGATAATTGGGCAAGGAGTGTTTTCTGCAATTACAACCAGTAATGACAAGAAATAAACCTTTGTTTGTCTCCCAGTACATTTTGTTGCTTCCTTGTAAGTGCTGTTCAGCTGTTTTTTATCCTTGTGGATAATGATGACATCATAGTTTAGCATATAAGCAGCTCTCCCATTTTTGTCACTTTTTCGATAAAGTGTTTGCTTGAAGTCTGAACATGATGAGCTGAACTTGATACAAGATGAAGATGAATGCATACAGCTGTTGGTTTCTTCCTTCCTTTGTTGTTTGAGAAACTGAAGACTTCTCTGTCCTTGCTTTTTAAGTAAGACTTTAAAAAGAGGTGACGATCGAATGGAAATTCCAATAGAATGAGGTGCTGCGCCACTTTATGCTGTAAAAACAGCTTCAATGTGCACGTCTTTTCTTCTTCTTCTTTCAACTGCTTTTTCAGTGGATCTGCCTCGCCCTAGCCTATAGCATCCTTCTCTGTCACACCAACCCTCTGTATCTCATCCTTCATTACATTCATAAATCTTCGCTGTGGTCTTCCTCTTTTCCTCTTTCCTGGAAGCTCAAACTCCCAGCAAAAATCTCAGCGTCCTAGGCTTCTCGTCTGTTGGATACTACTGAAAAAGCCGTACTACAGCCATACTACACATAATTCATCATTTTTATACTTGTCAAACCATAAAGTGATGCCTCGTGCACTATGGATGACACTGGAAGAGTTCACACTGATCAGCATCATGTGCTGGGTATCCAGAACAGCTTTGTACTGCTTTTCTGTGACTCTTTTCATGCAAGAGGGCGTGTCTACCCTCACCACACCAGCAAAGCACCCTTAAAAACGAGGTACCTACTTTTACCACTGTAGGGTTAAAGGTTTCAGCCCTCCTTGTCTTCAGTCCTTCAGGCCTATTAGATAACAGAATTGGTTTCAGTCTTTAAGATTTAGAAGTCCTTTTAAAAAACATTTTGCGAAGAAATAAAATTAAATAAACATCCATTATCAGTTTTAGGAGTTTATGGGCTTTTTGTATCTTTTTAATCTTTATCTGCGGTGCACTGGGCTGTTATCGTCCATCATTTAATGCTTTCATTCGTTTCTTGCTCATTAGCAGTACACCCTTGTTTATGTTATACAAGACGTAGTTTATGTTTGTCTCAGTGCAAAAATCGGCAGCTACATTAAAGCCCTTTGGCTCAGCTCTTTAGCTGATCTGTATCGGCGGCGTGTTAACCTCAGACTGGCAAACAAACACTTCAGATGTGTGTGGATATTGAAAGGAGCAGGGACTCTGCAACTTCTGCGTTTTGTATAGACATGAGCAGTGTTCAAAATCATATTGATTTTTTTTATTATAATTCCTGTGGACGAGAAGAGGCAAAGGTGGCCACAGCTAAACATTGCTATAATTAAACAGATTAGGGGTGGCTGAATGGCACTTAGTGTAAAAAGCTGGGAGCGATGACAGTGTAGTGTATGTATTGTGGGAGCTTTATGTTATTTTACTGTACTCTAACAAATTTGTTTATAATTAACTTGAAATGTAGTTTTGATCTGCATTCTTGAGAACTATAAATATTAGTTAACATCAGGTTTTTTTTCTGTCCAAAGTCTGCAAAATCTGTCAGCCTGCAACTTTTAAACATGATGTGTGCTGTTTAATCCATGCAAAGACTTGAACCGCGGTCACATCTGGTTGTGGTCCAGCCAGTGAGAGAATGTTAAATGAACTGGTTCTTATATCACTTTTTTACACTAATGGAGCACTCAAAGCACCTTTCTATTACCAACCTCATTCACCTGATCACACACACATTCATACAAGTGTAATTTTCTATACCTAAGAACACTGCCTAACATTCGTGCCTACACTCATGGGGAGCAACTCTGGGTTCAGTATGTTGCCCATGGATGCGTTCATATGCAGACTGGAGTAGCCAGAGAAGCGACCCGCTGACCTTCTGATTGATTGACAACAAGTGCTGTGCGATTTGGGTATCGATCTGATACCAAGTAAATGCAGGGCCAGTATTTCAGATACTAATACCTTTAACTTTTAAAGCAGCTTATTTAGAGCAGAGCAGTGTGTCATGACTTATGAGGTGAATCATCATCAAATTGCAGATTCTTAACACATTTTAATGACCACTAATTATTACAAAAAACACAGCTCTGGGCTTTGCTGAGAGCTCTAAGCTTTTTTGGAGACGTGAAATGTAAATGTGCCTTAAGCACTTTGGGTCAAACTCTGTTGTTTAAATGTGCTGTAAGCTACAAATAAATAAACAGTGTGACTGTCAACACAAAACACAAATTCAGCTACACCCTGAAATCGGAGGATAGAAAACAAAGTATTGATGATATCGCACTAGTATTGATCTTATACCAATAAGTATTGATACTATTGATATTTGGATGGATCCGCTCCCTCTACCGACCGAGTCCAGCAAGAACTAACACCGTATACCAAGATACATTAATTTGAATTCAGTAGAAGGCAAAAGGATGATTGTATTGTTCCTACTGAGGTGAAGCAGACTGTGTTCTTTCATTATTTATTTCCCTGAGATCTTTGAGAAAAGAAATACACTTGTCACATATTATTAAATCTTGTAGATGCCTGTACTGTAAAGAAATCCCTGCAAATTGCCCATAATTCGTTCAAGACATCATCGTGCTTGGAATAATGTGGCAACTATGCAAGAAAATAGCTGTACAAGACCATGCCCTCCAGCTAAATAAAGAACAGAATATCTCCATTTTAAGTCTTTAAGTCTTCAGTATTCTTATCATCATCACGCTAACACTAAGCCAGAGATATCCATGCATAACTAGATGTTGTGTTTATTTTTGGCCTCAGTTTATCGTTACTCCTGATTTGGGAAGAAACTCGAAGAAACACAAGTTCGACAGGAAGGGAGAAGTAATGCACTTAAAGGTTACCTGCTAGAACAACTGTCCATCCAATTCAGGAGAATGGAGGTTTTTATTCAGAGATAATCCTTTTACCATGGCAACAACTGTGCTCTGTAGCCCAAGGCCAGCTCACTGATTTGGCTTCCCAGTGCCAATATAGTGGGCAGCCAGTCATTGCTCGGGCAGAAATAACTGTCACTGCATCACCACTCAATAGCTCTCTCAGCCCACACTCATTTCCTGCTTTTCACATTTGTAAAATGTTTTACCGGCACTTGGCAACTGTCAATGGCATTTAAATTCCATGATAGCTGCCCACTCAAAATAAATGAAGACATATCAGAATAATCTACTGCCGTGACACGCTGTGATTCATCAACCAGATTAGCATCTATTTTTAATGGGTGCCGTTTTAAAATCAATTTTTATTTTAGACAAACTGCCGGGGTGATGTTGTACGATCCCTGGCTTTGTGGTTTTGGCCAGCGTTGTTTTGTCTTGAGGGAAAGTTGGATTATGAATCATAGCTCACCCAGTTTTGTCAAAAAGCGAAGCCAGGGAATCTCAGGACTGAGTCGAGGTCACTCCTTCTCTCCTTCCCAAGGGTTCTCTAATCGGTCACTGCGGGTCAAGCTCAGCAAGTCACTGGAACCTGTGTTGACATTTACCAGTTTTAGATGTTGGGAGATCTAATGGATGCATAGAAGATATCACAGTAACAGAAAAAGAACATCAGCTCTCACGGGGAATGAGAAACTTTTATAATATTTAATACTTTTATATTTATCTGCCAGGGGGAGACCTTTCACTGGAACGTAATGTGAGATTTTCCTGCTTCTGCGCTTCTGCTTAAGTGTTTTATTAAAAATACATCTGCTGTGTGTATAATCCTAACATGTTCATACCAAATTTCTTAACTGGACCAGTGGGACAGAACTGGACAGCTGTCAAATTTTAATCACTTTTAATCCTAATATTGATGAAATACATGCATGGATAAGTGGGAGAAAAATCTTGACAATCAAGTGGATACTAAAGGAGTATTCACTTTACAGCAGCTGTGTCGCTTTTTCAATCATTAAGGCTTGAAGTCTTAGCGCCAAATCTGTTGTTAGGATTTCCACAGAAATTCGTCGTGGCAATGTAATCCACAACACAATGTCTGTTTTCTTTATTACCTGATATGTGCCTCCAACGTCCAGCTCACTTAAATCATTTCCTCGTGTAGCTGGATGAATGGATAGATTTAAAACTTAATCTCTTTGGTTACTGCTACATCCCTTCCTATAATGAGATGGAGATAAAACAGTCCATGAAGTAAAGTACGCGTTTTCATACCAGTGGCTCTGCGTGCATTGGCTTAATAACAGCAGTGAAAAGGGCTGCTGGGCTGTGCCAAAAGCTCCAGAGGAGAGCAACGAAGAAAAGGGGATCTTTTACAGCTCCCACTGTTATTAATAGAAGCTTATTAATTACTCACTGTGGTATCAAATATAGCACAGACAACAGGCCTTGTCTCAGCTGGAGGGCGGGAGAGCCATGCAGAGCAGCTGAGCATGAAGCTGGCCTCAGAACAGCTGCTCAGGCCTTAAACACCTGAGTCCACAACGAACCAGGCAGACACGGCTCATCCTGTCCTCCATCAGCTGTCGACTGGCACAGTGTTTACCTTCTCCTCGGATGGAAACAAGTCAGGTGGACCTATCGAATCGAATAAGCAAAAAGACGTTTCTCTCGATCTAATTCTTTTAGATTTAGTGGATTCAGTGTCTGCTGGAGTTTCCACTGGTGTTAAACTCTTCTTTCCTTGTCAGTGGTTTTGATTGCATTAAATGTCTGTCAATAAATCCTAATGTGAGCATCTTATAAAACTTCACAGACTTGTTGAATATTTTTGCTCATCTAACAAAAAATCTGTTAATCAGATGTGTTGCAAGATATGATGGAAAAAAACTGTTTTGTGTGGGGGTTTTTTTTTTAATTACAAATGCAACCCATAAATGTTTTTTTAATAAATTAAAAAAAACATCTGCACAGCAAAATAATAATAAATTGCGTCTAGAAGTCAAGTAGGTAATGGTACGGACCGCTAAATCTGCACAATTTAAACTTTTTTTTATCGAGTTTTGTGCACAAGTCAAACTGAAATTGCTCAAAGTACTTCCACTCCCACCAGGAGCACTCAGGCACTTGTCTTAGAGTTCATTATTCTTGCATGACCTATAGATGTGGCCATCAAAATGCTGTCAGCGGTGATGGTCACCAAAATGCAGCAGCCATTATGGCAGATTACATAAATACACATCTTCCCTCACAGGTACAGCAAAATGCTTTTACGCCCTGACAGAACTGTATGTACATGTTCCCTTTATTGCTGGACTAATGTGCCAGCCTGCATTAGAGCTACTTGACTTTCCGCACGTAGTGAAAATGCATTAGGCAGAGGATGCTGTGTACTGTGTGGATGCAACATCTGTGTCTCAGTTGTTTCCAATGAGTGGACCGTTCTGTTATGCCCAGTGACAAGTACCACAGTTCACATCACAGGCAGGTTTCCAGGTGTGTGGTGTGCAGTGGTTAACACGGTTGTTATGCTGTTGAGGAACACAATGACACTACCAAAGCTGAGAAAGGCATTGTGTCGCACTTGACCTATGACCTGGACAGTGTTGGAATTTGGTCTGTATTACCCTGTTGTTTATCCCATAGTGATATAATCTGTTAGCAAAAGAAAATAGACACTAAATTCATAAGAAAGGAACAAAGATATTAAGCATAAATTACCTGAACACCAGGTGATTATCTTTCAACAGGAATTCTCTTTCTATAGAGAGAAAATCTGCAGTGCAGTTGTTCAAGTAAAAAAGACTCCTGGAGAAATGTGAAAATAACAGAGTATCAAGCACTCACAGAGAACCCTTTCCCGCTCATTGAAATTGCCTGTGCACAGCTGCCCTGCCAGTTGTCCAAGACTCCATTTCTGTAACCTTTTGTGGAACACGATACAGGATCAATGAAATTGCAACAGCCGTGGCAATGGCTGTAATGCTCTCATGTATTGATCGTGGGTTGTCTGTGGCTGCAGTCAATAACCCGTAGATGTAACTAGGGACCAGGGGCGGGAAAATCAGCCCAGTCCCACAAGAGCTCAGCAATGTGCTTTCCACGTAGACTTGCCATTAGCAGATGATTGCATGGCTTGTGAAATGCTCAATAACAAATCTAGGGGAGGCTGTAATGATAAAAGTTTACTTTGTTGCTTGGAAGTCTCACACTCTCGAATGCCACAGTGCCTGTAAAAGGGGCATTACCTAATCCATGAAGTTTATTGACGTGTTCCGATTATTGACCTCTTTTAGCAGCTAAAAAGAAATATAAGCTTCTAGTCTAGCATACTGTGCCATATTCTCACATCAGAAGTATTGATTTAAAGGAAATGTCTGCATAGTTAAAAGTCAGTTTTTGCTTTCTGTTTCAAATGATTATACCTTTTTGATGCATCTGATGCCACTTATTTACAAAGTCATGCTTTGTTTGTCCCTCTTTGGGATTCCTCTGGGTTAGCCATTCCCAAAGTCAACCGTGCTGCAGCCCACTTTAAAACTAAAGAAATCTCACAGGGTCCACCCAAAATCTTCACTCTGATTAAAATACCAAAAGAAGTCACAGATGTCCTTGATAATTTTGTTTAAAAGATAAACAACACAGGCTGTTGGCTATACAATACCAAGGCCAACGTGTGACCAATCTGCCAATGGAACACAAGCTTCTAAAAGCAGTAAATTTAGGTTGGGGTAATGAATTATTATGTAACTCTAAAGACTTATAAGTAATTACAAAATGAATTTCTGTTATTACTAAAGCCCACCTGCAATACCCTTGCATCCAACCAGGGGGCCCTGGCCCACTCTTTGGGAATCACTACTCTAGGTAACTCTGGTTTCTTCCCCCTGAACAAAGGCATGCTTGTTAGATTTATTCATGATTATGTGTAAAGCTGGTTCTCTGTTTCTGTTCTCTGCTAACTGTCCAGAGCGTACCCTGGCTTTTACTCAGTTAGTGCAATAAGCTGCAGGCAACCCCATGACCCAAGTTTGAAAGTTTGCCATTTGAAAATGTAAAGAAACAAAACAAAAAAACAGAAGCACGCTAAACTGAAAACCTCTGTGTGATTGTGTTGGCTGCTTGCAGGTTGAATGGACAATGCTGTCGTCTCTGGAAACACTTACACTCTGCTCGACCGATTTCACCCAGCAACAGCCAGAAACCCATCACCAACCAATCGGGGAAAGACGCTGTTTTTCCCCCTAGCAACTGAAGGGTTTCCAGGTGGTTGCCAACCGGTCTTTAGGCTTGTGTGACCGAAGCATAAGTAAATGTTTTTTAAAAATTTAAACACTTATATTTACTTATAAATCTTAAATGCATTTTAATTCCTTGCAAAACCTGAAAACTCCATTTAAACATTACACTGACAATTAAGGTGGGTTAATTTTTAAATATGGTTAAAGGGAACAGCTTACAGTTGCAGTAATTTCCTAACTGTGATGAATATGGCTTGACCACCTGCTCCAGCAAACACTGTTAAGGGGTTGAAAGCTTTTAGGAGGCTATTATGTATGGACAAGACCAGACTGAGACCCACTGATGAATTTTACAGCAGCCTATGATTAAGTAATCTCCCAAAATCAAAATTTAAGAAAAAAATGTACATGGAAAATGTAAGGCGAGTGCTGAGTTTTCAAGGTGCTGCCCAAAGTATGGAAGTCTGGGACTGTGCATTGCTATTATGGGATGAAATTGTAAAAGTACAAGAGACAGTGCTGTTTAGGGGTCATTTTTGTCTGTGACGCTTACATATGGTGATTACTTTGGTTCAGACTGAAAATAGACACTCTGCTGACGATCTTGGTAGATCATTAGCAGAGCCTGCCTCCTACAGTTTAGTGATCACCTTTATCTACTATTATTACCGATGTGTCTATTATGATGTTGTTTGGGAACATGAGAAAACATCATTTAAAAGGATTTGACGTACGAAGCACACAGGGTGTTAACCATGCTAAGCTCAGTTGAGTCGGGCCTTTGCAGAATGTCTATGATTGTCAGCACTCTGACATTAATAACCCAATAGCCCATGGATCATTTCAGAGCCGCTCTGAGGCCATTTTCGATCCCTAAAGACTTCGTGTGAAGCTCTTAAATCTGTTAGTGGCAAGCCAATCAGTAAGAGATCATCATTCGCCAGCTGCCAGCTCTCAAAGTGACCTGACAGTAAAACAAACATGCCACCTATACGTGGCCAGAAAACATCTTTAGTGTGACACCTCCAGCTACAGACTGGATCGCTTTAAGCTAATTAGATTTCATTTTAACCAGATATACAATCTCAGAGTTGTTTATCACTACAGTGGCGACATGTTCCCTCTAATTATTATGTAGTATTGTTTGTGTGAGTCTGTGTTCAACAGCGGCTACATTTTTTCCCAGGCAATTATCTCTGCAGTGTCTATTTATCTCACAGTTTCTCCAAGTTAAGAATTATAAATATATATATGATTAAAATAACAAGGTCTTTTGTTTCTTTGTGCAGAATTAATTATGATTTAATGATCATTTTAATGCCATTGAATGACTGTCAACCAATAGATCACAGTTTTATGAGCAATAAATCTCCAAGTTTATCACTCAGGTTATGGCAATAAGAATATATTTATGAGGGATACTGCTAAAAACCCATTACTTTTGCAGATGGCAGAAAAAACCTTTCTGTATATACAACCTATTTTTCCTATCATACGGGGCTTTCGATCACTCAAAAGTTGTGCTTCAACATCTAATAATGCTCAAATATTGCTGATTCTCTGCAGTGTCACTGCAACAAACAAATCTGATTCCAAGCAAATTAAAATAATGAACCAAAAGTTGTCATAGAGTAAAAGGAACTATCGACATTTCTTTTTGTAAAGGAGACAAATCATCAGGTATGAAGGACTAGTTCGCAGCAGTGCAGCAGGACAGTCAAGTCCATTTTATAGATTTAATGCGCCATGTCGAAAGCACCATGGAATCTGCCGGCACTGCCATACTGAACATTTAAAACTCAGTAATGTGTAAAATACTGGCCAGTGACTCGGTCACTGCTGCACTGTCATGGATGAACTCTGAGTCAGTGTAGAAGGAGTACTGTGGAATCAGAAAGTATTCAGGTTCCTTTAATATTTATATATTTCTACATTGATTCGATTTTAAATTGTTAAAACTGCACAATTGATACTCAGCAAACCACATCATCTTATTTTTTACAACTATTTTCTTACACTTATACCAATTTTGGGTCATGGGGCAGCTGGAGCATCTCCCAGCTGTAATAACGAAAGGCAGGGTCAGAGGCCAATGGTGACGTTGCTGCCACATAGCAAAACCTATTTATGTATTATTCCCATATGGTGCTTTTTTGGCAGCAACAAAATGAGTGAGGTTAGAGAACCAAGAGGTCCACTAAAGTGCGACTTGGATGACAGATGTGATGTCACTTTGTCATACGGCACCATTCATGAAATGATGTGTAGCGGTCCCATAACACAGAGAGATGACCAAATAACCCAATATGGATGTCTTTGGACTGACGGAGGATGGATTCAAACCCCGGACCTCTTTGCTTTGAGGTAACAGTGCTAACTACTGCACCACCTTGTGGGCAATGCTGTCCTATTTTTATATTGTTACTGTACATTGTTGCATGTTAGGATTTTATGATGACAACACTAATTTCACTGATTATTTTTCAGTTTGGTTGGTGTTGGTCTTTTTTTTCTTCATGTTTTTGAAAATGTTGATAAATATAGATAAATAAAAACAAAGAAAACAATCATAATGGCATTTTTACACAATTAAAAAACAGAAACTATTCATTTCCAGAACAAAATTTTAATAATGTTTGAAGGATTTGGTCCATCTCTGGCAGACTCATAGCTTTACTCAGTGCTGAAACCCTGGGGAGGAAGTTGGGTTACTTGCTCTGTATTAGAAACCACAGTTAGTCTAATTGTCAGTAGGGGTAAGATGAATCACAAGGCAAAATTATTTCTTTTTTTAGCTATGCCAAGTGTAAACCAATCATTTGTCCCTTTCAATTCGTGACTGGAGAGCTTTTAATTACACAGTGAAAGCTCTGGGATTAATAGACAATTTCAAGTTGCCGCCACATACGCCGCTTCAACTAGACGAGCTTGATGTAGTGCTGGTGTTCTTGGATGTTTTGTACTAGCATTATTTAGCATGTCGTGTTGGTAGCAGTGGAGTGGAGTTGCCTAATTGGCTTAGTTTCAGCTATAACGTTAGTACTATAATATATACTGTGGTGGGTAGATCATGTGTAACAGTGCGGAGCAAGATGTTCATTCATGGTGTTTTTTTTTTTCACAGCATGTCACAATAAATCTATGTGCTGCATCCATCAAAATAAAAAGAGCCAATGTAAAATCCAGTCTGGTGGTTAGAGGCATGATCAGAACAGCCACTGATCTGGTTGATTAACTCCATCACTTAGAGAAAATCATGACACATTCAGTAGTATAATTATATGCATCAGTACTTCACCAAGGCCTAATAAAGCATAGAGAAAGAAAGCGAATATGACTGAGCCTTGCAAATATGCATTTTTCCTGATCTGAATCAGGCTACG
Source organism: Hemichromis elongatus (assembly GCA_015108515.1). NCBI lineage: Eukaryota > Metazoa > Chordata > Actinopteri > Cichliformes > Cichlidae > Hemichromis > Hemichromis elongatus. Next base: position 12,574 of record VUQR01012123.1, read on the forward strand.
CTGACGCTGCTAGGCCTTGACATTTGTGAAGGGAGGGCTGTCTGAGTGTAGCTCTGAGTGTAACATGTACTGTAAACATCATTTGGAAATAAATACCAAGATGAAAACACCATGAAACCTTTTTTTTTTTCTTTTTAAAATTGCAGCATCCTGCAGGTCTTTGTTATCCAGACTCAAACATGCACAAAGTTCTTTTCATGCTAGAGGACATAAGTTTATGAGCAACGACCTACCTACAGAGATGCGCAAAGTAATTTATCAGTTAGATGATTACAGATCCGGCTCTTCGATTTTAGTTGCCGCTATCCGTCTATTTACTTTTTCCCACACTCCAGGGCATAGCGTGTGGGGAATAGCAGAAAAAGCAGGATCTATTTTTCTTCATCAGATAACACTATTTCAATTTGGGAAGCTTTGCTGCCATTTTAGCTATCTGAACTGCTTCATTGGCTGCCAGAGAAGTTTGCAAATTGTTGCTGATTAGACTGTTTTCACTGACAGAACAAAAACTGCCAAGTAAACCCTCTTGATAGTAGTAGAAGATTAATTACTATTGAGAACATTGCGACTCTGTTTGTTGCCTTGAGATGCATTCAGGGGTTTTCGGTAAGAAAAGATGTCTCTTATTAGATTAGTTCTTATTCAGTTTAGAGAATATGTTTGCTAATTTCATTAGAAAGATAAAATGACTGTATACAGTACCTACATATGTTTTTCTTCTTTTGCGTCTGATGTCCTTCTATGGTGATGAAGGACATCAGTTTAGAGTTTGAGGTTAAAAAGCAGCCGTTCTTTTTCACACACAGCCTCCCCTCTGTTTTGTGACCCCAGACACTGAAAAGAAACTGAGTACCTTATATGCTCAGAAATTGGTAAGTTTGTTTGTCCTCGATAGTGCGAGTTTGCTGGGTACCATACTCGAGCATGCTCATGCAAACCCTTCCTTGGAACCTTTCTAGTGGGCTCAGGCAAGGTTTAGCTGGACTCGGGCACAGCACACATGCTGTGTGATCACTATCCACCCACATAGCACAGAATTCCACTTAGAGTAATTAACAAATGTGTGACAGGAGAGTGTACCACCGCTTTCCTAATTAAGACACAAAATACATAAAACTGTGAACCATGTGCTCCGCAAGAGCACTTTTTAAGAGCATGTGTGGGCGTGAAGTGCAAGCACGAGAGAGAGAGGAGTAGACATATGAAGATAAACTAAAGTGTACTCTGGCCCAGATCATTAAGTGCAGTGTGACTTAAGACCAGCGAAAAGCGGGGACAATCGTGCAGACATGGTGCAAGATAACCATGCTTTGTGTGAGTGCGTCCTCAGAGGCCCAAGACAAACTACTGTATCTGCCAAGTATTATGAAAATCTGCACAGGTGTACCTGCAGGTCATATTTAAAAGGCAAACGGTCATCAATCTGATTATTGACTTGATTTTGATTTTAGATTTTATTTAGCGGCACATCATCGGATGACATTTAGCGCCCAGGACCTTTGAAAAGCATTGCACAACACAGGAGTCAGAGTGTCTGCTTGTGGTGGAAGCGACCCCTGCCAGGCGATAAATTGTCTGTGGAAATGTTTTGCACAACCAAGATAACCTCGCCATTAGATACTTGCTGTGTTGGCCTTTTACTTTGATGTTTGTGGAAAAAAATGTTTTAGCTGGATGGGACAAAAGGATTTTTATTTCACGTTAGAATCAATTGATTTGCTCCATAAGCTTCAGCTTAGGGCGATTGTGGCTCAAAGAGTTGGCAGCTTGTCTTGTAATCGGAAGGTTGCCGGTTCGAGCCCCGGCTCTAACAGTCTCGGTCGTTGTGTCCTTGGGCAAGACAATTTACCCAGCCTCGCCTCTGTCAGTGCACCCCAGGGCAGCTGTGACTGACTACAATGTAGCTTGCCATCACCGGTGGATGAATGAAATGTAAAGCGCTTTGGGGTCTGTAGGGACTAGTAAAGCGCTATATAAATACAGGCCATGTACCATAAACTTAAAAAGCAAAAGTCTTGAGCCATCCCTTCTTTATATTTTGCTTCAAAGGAGTGTTTTTGGAAAGAGGAATGCATATGTTTGCATGTTGTACACATGAAGGACAAAAGCAGGAGTGGCAGACCTACAGCAGATGATCAGTTTCTTAAAGCAGTGTCTTTAAGAAACTGAAACAAAATCCTGACACAGGATTTGGGAGATTCATCAGTATGTAGAGAAGAGGTCAGGAGACAGGTACAACACTAAGTGTCTACAGCGATCTGTAAAATACAGTGTAGGCTTTGTCAGGTTCCAGCTGTGTTGGAGATTTTCTCCCAACCGATGGGATTATAAACAGAGAAAAGTAGCATCAGATTTAGATCCACCATGAAATGCAGTCTGTAAAGTATCTGATTGGCAGACTTAATTTTGCACCATGACAATGATCCAGTGGAGTGTTAGCATACCTGAATAGTAAAAAAACACACAACAGAACACTATCAGCCGGTATTATTCGTCTATTGTGAGGTTAAGAAAAACTTAAACTAAATAACTTTATTTTTTTTTAGGGGATATTAAAAAATGTTCAACAAAGTGGATAAAATTAAAACCTGCTGCCATAAATACTTACTAGTAGTTTTCAAGACTAAGAGCTTGGTGTTCAACCACTACAGCATGAGATGCCACAATGTCTAAGAGACGACGGGTAATTTAAAAATGTTTAATTTGTGCAAAATTACATTAAACGTAATGGCAATGCCACATGTTTTTGTTTACCCTAAGAACTGTCTGCTTTGGACAGAGACCATGCTGCAATGATAATGAGAAAGTGACTGATTAGTAATTACTTAGCAGACTAATTGTTGTTCAGTAGTTGTGTGTGAATAGGAAGTGATAATAAGCTGTGTGCAAAGCAATTAGATAAGGATAAAATACTAGTACTAGTAGTGTAATATCAGCCTACACTGCAGAATATACCAATACATTTCCCTCTAAATAAATTAAATAACAATAAATGAAATATAAAAGTTCATAGAATTATTGAATGACTTTTTTCAGTCTGTTTTATGGGGTTTTTTTCCTAATATTGAACTGTTACAGTGAGCCAGAGGTTGTGAAAATGACCCATACAATTAAGGGTTAATGCAAATCTTCACTTTTAGTTGTTATCTACATTATCATTATTACTGATACATTTATCTGTTTGCAGTCCAGGAGTTTGGTCTAGACTGCTTTAACTCCACTGCATCATTCTCTGTTTTAAGTCGTGTTGTTAATTATCATCGCATGGCTGAATTTGATCTAATGCCTGCAAAATGAAACATTTGATCAAGCGAGGGCGCGAAAGCAACACAGTCCATCTGAGGAACATATGTCAAAATCGGTTGAAATGTAATAAGAGCTGCGGCATTACGTTTGGATCGCTGACACATTCACCCCCCCCCCCCCCCTCCCCTCTGTTGAATTATTCATAAATGTTATAATTCTCAACCATATGGACCCCGTTCTTACCGCCAGTTTTGGCAATGTGGATCATGGCACTTTCACATTGTGGCGGGGCTGAGATACTGCACTGATAAATTAAGTGGCTGTGTCATTTGCAGGAGTATAAATGGAATGAACCCCAGAATAGAGAGGTCTTTCATCTTTTCTGGTAAGACTGTCCTGATTACATCTAAATGTAGAGCAACATTTAGAGGACTATCAATCAAGGGGAACCATGAAAAAAGGGGGTGGAGACTGAAGGAATTATGCTCCAAAATGGCTTCCCTCGCTTTAATTTCCTGTGACAGTGTGCATTAGCTCTCATCACCGCCTTACTGCCATTAGACTAGCAAATGATTATGGTTACTGCCTCCACCAGCAGTAGAGAGGGAGCTAATGTAGCGTTTTCATGGTGTTTTCAACTCACATCCCGCCCCCGTGATGCCGCCTTTGCATCTCTGACTCTTTTAAGTGTCTTTTTAGACTTTTTCCACTCTATCAGATTCTATTCATTTTCACTCTTCAGAGCCCCATCTGCCTCTTGGGCCCTCAGGGCGAGCCTTTAAAAAGCTGTACGTCTTTTTTGTGTTCTCCCCCTGCTAAGTACAGTAACTGGGGTCAGTCAAGCTTCAAACTAACTCAGTGTTTGAGGATCCTTGTACAAAGGAGGAGACTGCTTGTAAGTGTTTTGACGTGTTTGCTTCGGCTCTGGTCCTTTGCGGTCTTCGAGGAAAGACGTTCTCGCTGCGAGAGCGGGATGAGAAGACGGTGGGCTTGAGACACAGAGAGGGGCGGTGTGCATGTGTGATTATGGCAGGTGTCTCTAAAACTGCAGAAGCGAATTTCATCAAACATTGTTTCTCATCATTAATGAGGTTCGTCCCAGCTTAGATCCCCCATCGGAGACCTAATTAGGATCTGCAGCTGGTTAGTACTCTCAATTACTTTCACATGCATTTACTGAAATTCACTGCTGGAATGCAATCGATATGCATGTGTGAGCAATTCCACTGCAGATAAGATATATTTATCATTCAGTTTACAGTGCATCTCCATTTATCAGCAGTGTAACTAATGATCAGGATGATAGATTGCAGTAATATTATGTCTATCACTAGTTACTTAAGTCCTCTTAATATATGCTCACTGTTTACCGTTTCATCTATCTTCTCCCATCCAAGCACACACACATCGTCCACATCACGGAATAACCTGGTGATGGGTTTGATAGGATAAAACAGAAAACAGTTGATCCTGGCAAAATCAAGCGAACAGCAAATGGGGATCTTTTTTTGCTTATTTAAAACAAGATGACAAGGCTTCCCATCAACTCTTCATGGCCATCATGAAAAGTGACTGCAGGCTGCAGCGCCCTCTACAGAAAGATTCCTCAGAAGGCAGTCTTACTTTGTTAAGTTCAGGGTTCTACAGTACATGTACAATATTGTATTGATCTGGTTTGAGAAAGTACTTCCTCAAAGGAGTGAGACTTCAAGAAATGCTTAACCATCCAAATTACTTCGCGCTAATTAATAATCAGTGATTTAAAGGCCAAGAATGCCCAGACAAAGATTTTCTGTCTGAAGACAGTTGAGTCTAGAGATTTAACATTTGTATACAAATTTATTGGATATAAAGAGTACAATCCAATATTACACGTTTCTCTGCGGTCTATAGATACAAAAAAATGTTGTTCAAAAAACTGTGAAAAAATTGCTCTGATTGTCAGTTCCTAATAAATTAGCTTTACCTCGTACTCTCTGTGCTCTCTAAGTTAAAAAAAAAAAAATCAATTTCTGACAAAATGTATTCTGAACAGTGCCGTAATGTGGCACAGGAGTCAAAGGCTAAATGTCATAACGTCAGTCATAGAGCTTGTCCCAGTCATAATGACACTGTTCGCCTTGAACTGAAGATCACAGGCCATGTCAAGCATCAGTATAATGTGCTCATTACAATAACACAGGCAGTAGTTCTGATCCATCAACAGACACAAAGCATCGGCAAGACAGGTGCACTATACTACCACTATGTACTAGCATAGTTTGAAACGTGTCTGTTTTATACTCCAAATACAGTTTGATTCTGAAATCTAGAAAATGTGTCAGCTGGTTAAGTGACCAGGTGCTCTTGAGGCACGTGCATTAGGACATGAGCCTCAATCTCAAGCAATAGAAAGAGAAAAAAATATATATATTCAGTAAAGGTTCATATTCAGAGTGATGCTGCAGGTACAATAGAGTTTGGAGAGCTTAAATCCAGTTTGGTGGCTCCTGCTTTCACAAAGGCTTGCATTTGTGAAACGGCTCACCAAAGCACCCATCGAGTCCACCCACACAAGGATTAAAATGTGTTAGGCGTAGCATTATGTTTCTCAAAATTAAGATCACATTTCACCCGAATCCCCAAGCATCCCGCCTCAAAAACTACTTTGCAGTATGTCCTTGCTTTTCCAATAAAATCCTTGAACTAGGCGGCATAAAAACACTGCTGTAAACTTCCAGACTTTATTTAAACCTCCCTTGTAGCAGCTAGTGACAAATGTACCACAGATATGTTATTGTACAGCAGGGAAAATACTTATTTTTTTAAAATGCAATTTGATTTTCTGATACCAGAGCGTGCTCATATCTGAATTACTTTCTTGCGTGCATAAAATAGTTCCGATAGCACAATTTAAAAGGTTGCGGTAGATAGTGGCAACGTAACCACTAAACTATTGGTAGAAACAGTGTAACACACTACCTACATATTTCTTGTTTTAATTTTTTTTTAAAGCGCTAACACTACTAACTCTTATAAGCCACAGAGTTACTCCTTTTAATCAGTTCAATCACAAAGTCTACTATATTTCTTAGAAAGTCATGTCAGTCTTCTGGATCCTCTCACTATTTGCTTCCAGCAGTCTAATTTTGCAACGACCCACAATTTGGCAAAAAAACCTCTCAGAACTTAAAATGACTTTCTCGTCTTGTTTTGATGACGCCACATATCACTCATGTGCTCTTTCAGGCATAGACAGAGTATCAGTGTTTTTATAAAATCATTATTTTTAAATATTTTTTTCCAAAATTAAATTTGATTTTCTCGTGGAACACACATTTAAAGAGCACTCATGATGGATGAGATGATATGATGAACTGGAAAAACAGGAAAATAAGAGGAATTTAAGGAAAACTTTAGTCAGTTTCACCCAGTAATAGTCTGCCTAATGACCTGGGAGCTGTAAGTAGCACACAGGCACACGGGTCTACACTGTTAGGTGTGGAGAATGTATAGGAATTTATGTAGTAATAGATGGTTATGTTAACAATTCCTTCAGTAAAACTTGAAGTACTTTCTTCAACATTTCACCTCCCATATTGATATAATAAAAATATTATTAATATAAAGAGCTACAAACTTTATTTCAAATGTAACTCTAATGAATTCACACAGCTGGAAGATTTCTTATTTAGAGTACAACAGAGAAACAAAAGACTAGCTCTATGTGTAGATGGGTGATTTTCTTTTACACATAAAGAGAAAAATGAATATAGTGAACCTCAGATCAGTTTGTGTGCTCCAGTAGATTTTGAGCTATGTTTTTTACTCTGAGGGTTAATTTTCTTTTTGGATTTACACAACAGATAGATATCACATGAGCTATCACAGATGATTTATAGGTATATTCCAGTAAGTGAATATAATCAGCATCATTGGCTTAAATTTAAATAGATGTCTGCATCCTTTGTTATAGCCTAACATTGACCATGAACACCACAGATTGTCTATTTCATATTGTTGTGATATACACACCAGTGATGGATACACCAACGTCTTTGTTATTGTTCCCTCCAGTAAGGTTGAAATTGTAGGTGCACAGTGATGTGAAATAATAGGTGAGCTATGCTGAACCAAAAAATGAGTCTCTTTTAAGTGTTAGGGAATGAAAGTGTGGAGATATTTGTTACAATGGAGGTAAAAATTCAATTGTAGGGAAAATTCATAAGAAAAATAAAAATTTAAGTAAAGTATAGATATCTGTAAATTGTACTCAAGTGAAGTAAATAATGATTTGTACTTCATTACTTCTCACTTCTAGTGTAGATTTTCTTTTTTATGTTTTGTTTTTGTTTGGTTTTTTTTGCAGGGATGACAGACTGTTATCCAAGACGTCATTTTGGGGGATTAAATGCACTCCTGCACCATCAGTGTAGGAGATAGTAACAGGTAATAGTGTATAGTGCATCAATCTTCTTCCACTTATCCAATTCAGGGTCCTGGGAGGCTGAAGACAATCCCAGCTGCCATGATGCTGTAATAGTTTATGTAAATTTTTCACATTGATTAATGTTGTATATTTTGCTGGCTTTTTTTATTTAAATTAGGCAACAAAAAAAAAAATACAACTACGTTAAAAACCAGAGTAACATGTAATATTCAGTCATTTTAGTTGCCTATCAATGGTGTCATATCCATTTTACTCAGGTAGACATACCATTATAACAATGTGTAATGAACTCATTAAGGTAGTTTCAGTGTGATTATTTGCTGCAGATGGTTTTATGATGTTTTTGTTCACAGATGTCACTCGTGGTTACAGCATGTTTGGATTCATCTACCGTGGATGGATGAGTACTCGGCTCTGCCCTTAAAAGTACTTCAGCTAAACTTTACTTGATGCTAAACCTTAAAGACGACAACACCTATTCCATGAACATGAGTCTGTAAATAATGCCCATGATCCTACATTAAATCACCACTGATATTTCCTAGTTTATCAAACAGATCAGATGCTCTGAGGAATCTACAAAAGATGTATTTAGGTTCAGTTTGGTTATTGGGTTTTTGCTATGATATGAGTCTTTACTAAGAAAGTGAATGTAGAGGGCTCATTGGTGCATTTACAGGCTCTGGGTGGGAAAGTCCAGTGAACTATAGTCTATTTCAGTATTAGGTAGATGAGTCATGCATGGGTCTCACATTCCTACGTTCTTTCAAAATACATCAAGATGTCTCTTATTTATTATAAATGTGGCAGTAGATTCCTGAGCTATTCAGGCATCCTCAGGCTGACAGGTAGGGGACATCATTATGACTGGCTTCAAAGTGAAAGGGGAAAAACAACATGTCTCAGCTTTGAAATACAAATCCACGGGCGGTCAAAGTGAAATGCCCCTAACACCAATGAACAGAGGCATTTTAATCATCGCATCCCTGTCTTGTACCTCGTGTCAGAAGATAACATTAGTAAAGATGGCCAACAGCTGCTACTCAGGGGTAGAAACTGGGAGTCTGTGTCTTCGAGCTTGTTGGTAGCAGAGGAATAACAGACTGTGACAATAAGGGACATGAAGAGCAATGAATATGACTTCAAAGAAAGAGGCAGACTTTCTGTAATGTAACCCACAATGACAGAAAAGAAGCTACTACCTGAACGGGAAGGAAAACATTGCCCTACGTGGTTCTTTATTTTCTGTTCAGCTTGCCTTTGCTAAAAATAACATGAGCACATGTTTTAATGGTTATATGGGGAAATATAGGCATGTTATATGTAAAGTAAAAAAAAAAATAAAAAAGGAAAGAAAAAAAAAGAAAAAAGGGAAAAAAAAAAAAAAAAAAAAACCCA
>VUQR01012125.1:0-20230 GCA_015108515.1 Hemichromis elongatus
TAATAATGTGATGAAAAAAATATAATAAATATATAATAAATTTATTTCGTAAATAACATGATATAGCAAAAAAAATGTCGATTTTGTTATAAGGGTTAATAAACATTTCAGTTCCAACATATCAGATAACATATATCTCTGGCTATTTCTTTGATGGGTTTGACTTTTACAGGGTTAGCAGCAGTTTTGCAAAGCACCTAATTCCATTTTTAACAACAAAACGCTTAAATTATATTACATGTAATTGCTTTAGTTGCAAAACATTTAAGGTTGAATGTAGTACTTTACAAATAAGCAAGCCAGAAGAATAAAAAAATAAAATACCAAATAAAATAATCTTTCCGATCACTTATAATAGATAATAGATCTAAATTGTTTGAGAAATTAAAGTTTTGATCTTTAAAAATATGTCACATTGTATTGATTTCTAATGAGAGTCACTGGAGTGATTGTTTCTATTAGACTTTAAGGCCCTGAGAGACTGATTTGCTGGTGTTATTGCTTTAACCACAAGACAACTAGTTGATCCTCATTTAAATCTTTCGCACTGCATTTCAATACATTATTTTATCTCCCTAAGAATTGCTGTTATGACTGTGTATGAGGCTTTTATGCATTCTGTTTGTTGAGGAAATTATTAGATGGCAGCAGATCAACACTGTGACAGAAACAAATGTGGTTCTGACATCTGTTCTCAGTGCAAATGCTGATTTATTATCATTCAAACAAAATACCAGCTATTTACCAGCTATGTTCAGTCACTGTATATTGTCAATGAACATCCCACACTTATTCATTGCGCACGACACACTCTGTGCTCGGCATTTTGTGTTGCCGTAAAATAAAAAACAAAGAAACAAACAAAAAAACCCCAACACATCGTTTATTATTTTGGCTTTGAAAATGCTTCAATATTAATTGTTGCTGTCATTTTATCACTCTAGTAATCAACCAAAACTTATAAGTAGTGTGATAAACAGGCAAACGGTATAATAGTGTTTCTCCTCTGAAAAACAAAATGTTACAGGCTGGAAATTTCTAGCTTCTGCCTTCAGATTTAATACAACATCATTATGTAGTCCAGGAAGAGAAACTATTGCCTTCATTTCCTGCCTCTTTCTGTCTGCCTTGCTACCTTTATTATATCCCTTTGCGTTACTATCTATTTATTTCCATCTCTCTTTTTTTTCCGGTAATTCATTTGAAATTGTGTAATGGAGGCTTCGCAGAGGTAAAACAACCAAGATTTAAATAATGAAAAAAAGCAAACAAGATAACAGTTTTTATTTTTCCGAGTAAAGATAAAAAGTGTCCAACAGGCTGTGTGATCTCTCCTTTTTTCATCTTTCTCAACACTTTAGTTTATCAGGTTTATCCTGAAAAACCTCAATAAAACCTTAAACTTAAATGTAACCAAGTACTTACATGTTCCCCATTCCACGTGAATATTTTACATCATGTTACAAATTACGCAGTTCTAAAAGTGTTTACATGTTAACACCCACAAGTTTCATTCTTAAGTTAAAAAGTGACACTTTGCAGACCTGGCTATTAACAGATGCTTCATTGTCTAGATCACAGATCTTCTGTTCAACTGAGCACAAAGTGTCTGTTTCAATGGATCTACAGTATGTCGGAACAAAGCCTTGTTAGCACACGGAGCTCCACGGGGATCCCCGTTATCTACAGTTTAAATCCCCTGTAGCTTAATGAACTCTAGATTAAAAGTCTCAGTACAGTCTTTTTAAATATGCTGATGACACAGCTTCAATGGGCCTTTTACAAAAGGATTTCGGTAAAAATGGGATGAAACTAGGAGAGACCGGAGAAGAAATACATGATACGCTGGGGAAGACGGAGAAAATCTTATTTGAAATGCTTTGAAACAATTGCATTACCATGCTGTTAGAAACCTCAGGGTTAAAGGAATAGATTTTTAAAAAAAAACCTGCTAACTTTAGAAGTATGATAACCTAAGGCTACTGTCTTGTTTTTATTATTTGAGAAATAAGACTCGTTGGGCAGATTCAGGATCATAGGATCAAATTTTAGGTGATCCTATGAGTACCAGTATCTACTTATGACCTTCAATTTTACATATCATATATCTTATTAAGTCATTATTGAGCTAACAGCAAAACTTTTGCTTGTTCTGCATGGTGCACAACCTGAATTAATTGAGAGGTAGAAAAGGAAAGTTGCACTAAATGGCAGGGTAGAAAAGTTGGTAAACAAAGTTAACGCTGTAATTCATGTGCTTAAATCTGCTTTTGGTAGAAAAACCAATTTCCACAAGCTTGGACTTAAAGGTACAGTGTGTAAAATCTCATCACTTTAATGTCAGTAGATTGCAGATAGCAGTCAACTTCTGTTTTGTTACCCAGCTCAATTTGAGTGCATAATTCTAGCCACCGTGGCCGCTGTAGGACAAACAACTGGTTGGTGTTCATATGTAGTAAGTTTAGGCTGTTAGTCTGCTGTTTACCTCAGCTGTCAATGTGTCCATGTCTATTTACTCTTGAGGAGGCTGTAAAACTTGAAAGTAATCCAATACAAGCCAATGAGTCAGTGAAACTCATTTCTGTCAAATACTGAACAATTGTGAGGTGAGTTGTTGACAATAACCTGAAACCTGTAATATCAAGAATATCAAGTCTTAAAGTAGCAATGTAAGCATGAAAAAACAGATGGATATTGTAACTAATAGTTACACACTAAATGACTGGGGAAAAGCACCATCAGAACAGTTTGGTCCTTTTCAGTAAAGGAGGCTAACATGACACAGCAGCACTGGGATGTTTCTAAAAACATCTTAACTACCTGCTATTAGCATGTGTTTTACCATTGTCATTCCCTCCTCAACCAAATGTCCCACCCTTTACTGCTGAAAACATTTCCCCTATTATTGTGTCCTTCTTCTTGCCCTTGTGTATCAAAATCACCTTCAGGCAAATAGAAAGCAATTTGCTGATGCGGTTGACTGATCTCCAGCAATGCCAACCAACCTGCCACGGTGTTTTCACTTTACTGTTTTACAGCCTCAAAATGACGGCTGCTTTAGTCACCCTGGGTTCAGATGTATGTACCTGCCTGAGTGCCACATGAGGACAAACCATAGCGTTTATTTCCCTGATGAGAAATTGATACACTTATGACTACCTGTCTGGATGAACTTACTGACCATGGGTGTCTGATAATAGGCCAGGATCAAGAGATACCCAGAGAGATGTGGGTGGGGGGCCAGAGGCAAATGAGGGAGCGATGTAGAAAGATAGGGAATAAAGAGAAATGTGTGCAGTGCCTTGCTAATGAGCCATCCCTCTACCTCTATAGTATCCTGTTTTCTTTTCATGGTGGTGAAGGGCAGAGAGGGGACAGCTGTCCTCACACAGGTCAGGGCCTCACAGCCAGGGACCAGGGACAGCATCCCAGTAATCCGTCCCCCCCTCCTTTACCCATTGCAGCAAACTGGCACAAAGCAAGTTTCCATCCAACTGCCAGGCAGACTTGAAGTGAACTCTGACACTGCCAACACTCTAATACACACTAGAAATACTATACAAGCAATGGCAGAGATGTACAGGCATCATCTTGAGAAGGTGTGATGGGCAAGGATTACAGTAGCCTATGTCTCTGACTTCCCCCAAACTTTTGCACCTGAAGCAATTTTTTTCTTTTTGCTGTTGAAATTTGTTTTTCATTCTTGCAATTCATGGCATTAGCATTTACATTAGCACTTGGATGGAAGCCCCAACAGACTGTGTGGTGAGGTATCGTAGTGCTGCTGAGAAATACGGCACAGATTGAGTCATTACAATACCTGAGTAAACTCCTGTAGCAGGAAAGGCTTGACTGGAGGCAAATTATTTATCTTAAGCAAGCAAAAGAGAGCACATCAGCAAATAGAAGGGGAAATCACAGCACTTTGTAATTTGGCATTTACCTTTGTTCCTCTGTATAAAGCTGATGCATTACAGCATGTTTTTCTGTTAAACTGAAGTGATATTCTCCAGATTATAGCTACTGCCAAGTATTATAAGAACATTTTACATTGAGAATCCACTATGTAGACTGGAGTGTTGAGGTCTAGTTTTATGACCCCAGTAAGTCCCATACCCTAGCTATATCACAACCATACTTTTCAGTCATTCACCATCATGGCCTATTTCACCTTGTAACATGTTAGAAGGTGACAATTAGGGGCCTGCTGCAGCCAAGTACCCATTAACTATATGTCATGGGAACTTTTACACAGATGCAGAATTTAGCCATTACTCCAAAAGATATTTTTAACAGTATGCGCTATCGACAGAGGTACAATGTATACAATGCCTATCCCAGCTTACTTGATGCAAGGCACAGGGTACACCATGGACAGGTCTTCAGTCTATTTCAGGGCTAACACATAGGCAGACAACCACTCACATTCACACCTATGGGCAATTTATTATTCCAATTAACCTATTTCCACTAACTGCATGTCTTTGTACTATGGGAGGAAGCCGCATTACCCGGAGAGAACCCACACAAACTCCAAACAGAAAGACCCCGGCCTGATGGTGGAACTACACTCAGGACATTCTTGCTGTGAGGCAACAGTGCTATCCATGTACCACCATGCTGCCTATTATAGAAGAAATTATAATAAAATTGAATTTTGGTGGGAATGGGAATGCTATAGCATGTAGCGATTGAACTTTATCCAATACGTTAATATTAATTTGATTGTTCAATCTGAGGAATGGGTTCTAACTAGCAGCAACATCTAATGCTAAAATATGAAGCCATGGCAGACCAAGTGTGAAAAGCAGTTCCCTAAAGTCCCAAGTTAAGCTAGACCCACAAGTGAATCAATCCTCATCAATATTAAAAATTCTAACTTTACAGCTAAAAAATAAATATAAAATAAAAAAATACTTTTGTAGCTTGCTTAAAAAATTGCTATTCCATCTAATCAGGTAAACAGAACATTAAAAAAATGTAGTTTAATTTAGCAAGTTCAATCCAGTTTAATTCAATTCATACAGTGCCAAATCGCCTCAAGGTGTCTTTTGTTTCCTTTATATTGCTACCTTTATATTGCAAGGTAGACCCAACAATAATACATACAGAGAAAAAACCTAAAATCATATGACCCTCTATGAGCAAGCACTTTGGCAACAGTGGGAAAGAAAAACTCCCTTTTAACAGGAAGAAACCTCAAACAGAACCAGGCTCAGGGAGAGGCGGTCATCTGCCACAACTGGTTGGGGAGATGAAGGAAGACAGGACAAAAGACATGCTGTGGAAGAGAGCCAAAAAGCAAGTAGGTGATATTACTGTTAAACTTTCAGCAGTGTACTCAGTATTGGAATTTATATTTATCATTAAAGTGCCAAGACCTGCACTTTGTGAACTACTATTACTATTACTATTACTATTGTAATGTACTATTTTAAAATTCTTGATTTGCAGTCTTGGGGAGTGAAATTCTATCTTTCTTATTTCACTTTATGGATATGGTTTTTCTAATCAATATGCTAACAGAAAGTAAATTAACATTAGCTAACAAGCTAAGATAAACTAAATCAAAATGACAACATAAAGGTCTTAAAATATGAAATGAAGAATTATCGTGTGCCCATCTAGTTTGTCCATCTTTTTCAGAGAATTTATGGTATCACTGAAATGTTTTAGACCCCCGTCAGTGGAGCCACAGGCTTTATAAAATGTACTGTGACTGGAGCGAATTTGTGTTGGCTTTTGCTCTTTTACTCTTATTTCTTCATTCCTTTCCCCCCTTCTTTCTGCAGCTATTCCACATGATGCAGCTAGCCTGAAAATATTACTGTTCATCCTTAATATCACTGGTGTGAAGGCTAGTGTAGATAAAGCTGTAGCAAATTAATGAGAGAAGTTTGGTGAGTCGATTTTAAATCCCTAATGTTAATCAGCAGACATGACACTGCTACTCTTTTACACAGAGTTAAACATTATGTATTAATTCAATTACGGGCTTGTATTCGTTTCTGACTAAACAAGAGACAAATTACAACACTAGATACTGGATAATGCTGGATGCAGCAGAGACTATTTGGTGGTTCATTTATTGATGTGTGTTGACCTTATGCTAAGTTCTTCATTAACCATTAATCTGTGCATCCCTGATTATTCATCAGTCTATCATCCATCATCATCATGCATCCACCCAGAATAAACTCATTCAGACATTGGATCGGTCATCCATTCATCAGTTAGCCAGTCAATTAGCCATCCATCCATCCAGTCAGCGATTGCTGAGTCTGGTTGAAACAACCAGTCGGTTCAGGTCATGTGAGTAATGAAGAGGAAGAGACAGATTCACAGAAAACCGTGGAGTCATGACCCACATATCATCCATCTCTGACTCACGTTATGGCTCCACTCAAATTTCTTTCTCTACTTGCAGGCCACTTTTTTTTCACAGCCTCCACTGTTTAAACCCTTGACTCATCTTTTCACAGAAAAGACGCTGGCCTCTCAGGGGACAAAAACTACTGTGGATGACTTTTTTTTTTTTATCTGAGATTCATTCACTATTTTCCTGACATCACTCATGAGGGATCATTATAGCAAAACTCCCCAGTAATAAATCTTGGATTATGGATTTCTGATGGCTAAAGAGTATCATGCTGAATGTATTATTCTATTCTACTGAAGTTTTAATATTCACAAACTGAAACATAGAAACCACTGAAAAAAGTGATGCCTCTCACTTGTACCCTGTGGTCATCTGGTATCTTTTACCAGGTTTACTTTGAATCTTACCCCAAGTGTAGCAAGCAAAAGTTCTAACATGGTGCATCTACCACAATACAGCATAATGTTCCAGAATTAGACATGAGAAGTCTGCATCTAAACATAAAGTCTGGACTTTTGTGGTTCCTGTAAGGGCTGTTATAGTCCCTTGTGCTCCAAAGTGTAGGTTGGTGAGAAGAAGAAAAGGGGAAAACAGCGGCCATGCAGGTGAAAAAGGCCCTTGACTTGGGTAGTTGCCTTACAGAAGTACAGTTGAGTATGTATGTAGAAATATAGGTAAATTGTTGAAAAGGCCTAGCTGTGGTTATACAACTAGACTGCTTCTCAAGTGAGCAGCAGACAAACTGGGGGCTAAATCTGGCACCATTGGCCTGAAGAAAACCTTTGCTTCCAGTTTTCTTCAGCCCAACTGTCCACCATGAACAAAGACAGCAGATCCCTGAGAAGTTTATTTTTATACTGTGTTCAGACTTTCACGCTTTCACGCTCATTTTAGTTGTCCTTGCACGATCTTTGTCACTGTGCTGACACACATAATTAGAAACCTACTTAAACTCAGCTAATGCTGGTAATGGACTATACTTTTGCGGTGAGTGGTCTTGGGCTTAAGATGAAGATGTAACAGTGTAGTTCAGACAGGCATTTAATAACAGCAGGCCAGAGGAGACTGAATGTCAGAGAAAATTTTAGACAGCAGAGAGGTATGTAAGTGGACTAAAAAAACTAAGGTAGCTTGAAGTTAGTACCTTGGCTCCTACAATGGAAGTTTTTCATGGGAACTAAATGGTGCTATAATAGTGGAGAACTGCAGGGAGCAATGTGTTTTTTAATTTTTGGGGGGATAAACCCGTCTTGTATCTACACGTAATACCTGTTTTATACCGCTAATCCGTTTGCTTCGGCATTTACTAAATCTTCAAATCAGTGAAAATGAAAAGGAGAGAAAGTCAGACACCAACAGAAACTTGTCAGAGAAACATGTCACATGACAGGGTGGACCAAGCTCTCTCTCTCTGGCTTTACTCGAAATCACTGGTTGCAATGATCCACGCCCTAACCCTAGCCCTTTTTTTAAAACCTTGCCTAAAGTGATTAGCCACATGATTAATAACAGGTCAACGACCTTCTTAAGGGACAAATCTTTCTAGATTTTAATTCCTGGCATTTTCCTCCATCTTTAGGTTGAACAGAAGAAGCCTCTTGGATGAGAGATGAGACATCTCCAATCTCTTTCTTTCCCTTATGAAGCAAAGAAGCTCCACATGTAATGAGCTGGGAGTGAAAGTCATTGTACTATTGCCTAAACCTCCTGTTTAACAGAAACTGATGCTAAAGGACAGCTGTGCATGCTTGCACATGATGTACAGTCCAGAAAGAATAACATAACAAGATATATATGTAAGGAAGGAGTTTTCTTCATTTACCCTCAAGGACAGGGTGGAAGCTGGAGCAGTGGGGAGGAGATTAAAGTGGAAGAGCCAATTAGTTACATCTAACGAGGATGCCTGTTGGCAGGACGGATATTCAACTATGAAGAAACCATGATGAATTCTCACAACCTGTTGATAGGATATATTTCCATTTGAGAGTGGAAAATTTTTAATATACTGGGGACCTTACTGTATGTCCTTGTTGTATTCTATTATTTCACTTCCCTATTAAAAGCATTTAAATGTCATCTTTTTTCTTATACCTTTTATAAGGGGAAAGTCATTTTACCGCATGTGCACAGATATTTTTATGAAGTTCAGATTAAGTCCCAGTACTATCTTCATTTCTTGTTTATTTAGATAAATGTTATCGTTATGTTGGTCCCGCTGCACATCAGTGATGGTGCTACTGGGACAAACCAGCTTTTGCATAAATATCAATAATTAAATCAGTCTCCTTGATTTTATAGTCTTAGTGCTTATACAAAATCTACAAAAAATAAAGAAATAACTATCCAAAAGAAACAGATTTCTGCAGATTTTAAAGGATTGGAGGAGTAAACAAATTCACATGATACAAACACATACATATGTATTTTTTTAAGTCCCTTGGAAAATGTTTATATGTGTTGTGCTGAAACTGGCGTTTGGAAGCTTTTCACTGGGAACACTAAATATATGATAAGATATGCACCACACCCTCATACAGTGTGTGTTTATTTTTTACCCCAGCTGCAAAGATGCTCTTAACAATAAAGAGCAGATGTCAGTGCATATGTGTGTGTATGTTTTGTGTCTGTGTCGGGATCTAAAAGTTGTTGCGCTTGGAGTTTTGCATGTGATCTGCCTTGTAATTGAATCCAATGGTGCTTAATTTTTTAAACTCTTGCTGTGGAAAAGGAGGGACAAGGGGCAATAACATGCTAAGAGATAACAAACACACAAACATTTGTAAATTTTTGTGGGTGATAACACAATCGTATGTCCAGGACCAAAAAAAATGACTCACCTATATCGGCAGCAAAGGCACACAAATGCTGGGACACAAAAAGTGCTACACACACACACACACATAGAGTTAGATAAATGGCCTGCTGACAGATTGTGAAGCAAACTTGATAAAGGAGGCTGTTTGTTCTCAGACACAAAGTGCTGCACATAACAGACAAAAGAAAGAAAGTAATGAGAAAGATGACAAGAGAAACTATCACATCATCAAAATGGTCTGTTCTCACAAATTAAAAGAAAACAGGCCCTAATTTTAAGTTAATAGTGACTTATGAGGAATGTTCAGAGAATGTAAATAGGCTTCATAAGATTTGATCCAATGTATGGTATCTGTCAGCTACATGACATGATCTAACAGCTGAAATTAAAACATAAACATCACAAAGATTCTTTGTGTCTCACATGAGCAGCAATTTGAAGTTGTCAGCTTAAAGATGCATCCTTTTTAAATCTCTTTTAAAAACACACCTTTCTTCCCAGGCATTTTAGGACTAGTACCAAATTTAGCTTGTCAGTTTTAGTCACTTTCAATCGTCTTTATTTTGTTAATTTAATTTCCTGTATATGTTATTGCCTGTTTTATTTATGTTTTACTATTTATTAAAATTATTATCTGTATTTATTTATTTTATTGTTATTTAATTTTCTTTGTCTGTGTAACATTTGTCACTGTTCTTTTACTAGAAAGTTGTCACAGACCTGGGTCTGTGCGACCCAGGGTCCCTGAGCAGTTATAAACTATTGTTATATTATGTGTTTTTGCTGCTCTCTGCTGCTGTCCCTGTTTTCCATGTGTGTGTGCTTGTGTGGGTGTGGCTGTGACAGGCACCTTCAGGCCTGGTGGGTGTGGTCATGCCAGGTGGTTGGCCACACCTGAAGACTTCTTCACACCTGTGACTAATCAAGGCTCGTCGGAGGAGCTACTTAAGAGTGTGGTGGAGCTCTCTCCGATGCTGGGTCATTGTGTGTCTTCACGTTAGTCTCTCGACAGTTAGTAGGTTTGTCTGCTGCGTTAATTTGTGTCTTACGGCTGCCTCTTTGTTATTTTCCCCAGGAGAGGTGTGGAGACGAGAGGGTGCTCAGACACTGAAGAGCAGGGACTTGAACACTAACACTGGGAAGAGGACACGTCACGGGAGTCGGGAGCGCACTGAGGATTGTTTGTGGTTTTCCATTCACTGTAAATAAACGCACTGTTACATTCAGAGCTTCGCACCTGGGTCCTCCGTCCTCACATCCCCACGGTTTGCCTACGGCAACCGTGACAAAAGTACTTTGGTCAACAATGTTGTTTTTAAAGATTTTCATTGGGAGTGTTCAGGGTTTTCTCAGTTTCAACAATTATATAGTGTAAATGTGATTAACTCTTAAAACAATGGGTATAGATGTTCTGTATAATATAAATGTTGAAGATTCAAAATGCAGGGTCCAAAGCCAATGTGTGATGTCATAGTGCTTAACTTGTCGCTTCAGAATAGTAGTCGCCAAACCAATGGACCAGAAGATACGCCGGTCTTTTTTACTGATGTATCTATACTGAACCTCTGTCAGCTCATTGCTCGGTTTTTTCCTATTTGTTAAGGACATAACTTTTGCACACTAGTAGTTTTTAGACCTACCACTTTTTCTTATGTCGTTTAACTTTGTGCATCCAAAGAAAAATGTCATCCCTTAAAGAAGACATGCTATGAAGCTGTACACTGTAATGTTCATTTGTATAAGCCTTAGGGGAAATAAGCAAACTCCAGTGAATTGGATTTAAAATGTTTCCACATGGAGGGAAAGAATTTGCAAACATCTGAGAAACATTTGAGAAATTTGGAATTATTTGATCTTTAGCATTTAACAAGTAAACAACAAGCCTTTGTTTCTCTTTCATCTAACATTTTAACATTTTCTTAGAAGCTGTCTTAGCTGTGATGAAAATGTTAACATAAGTACCGACATGGGCTGGATTTGGCTCTGAGTACAGAAAATATCTTATGTGCTATCGGTTCCTTTTTAACATACTTCTCTCTGGCAATATGAGACAGACTGGCACAAGAAAAACAAGAAAAAAGAAATATTTTAGGTCTGTGGAGGGAAAAAATAGAGGTGAAAAGGAAATGGGAAAAGCCTCTGGGGGACAAAAAGAAGAAAAAATGAAGATGAGAAAAAAAGAAAAGGGGAACAAAATGGAAGGGAAAAAACTAGAAAACGCGACCGTTTCACAGCGTGCTTTACTTTTGTGTGGAAGAGCTTGTGTGAGTGTTATCCTGAATTTCTGCAACTTTAAGGAAAGACGCACATGTTTAACACATGTGGTAAATTGTCCCCTCCCTGCATATCTCTCTCTCACAAACACACACACACACACACACACACACATTCAAGTCCTGTAACATTGATCATAGAAGTCACAGTTCATCCTTCCCTAAGGATTAAATTATGACCTCTCCCTCTCATCTTCACCATTCCTTTTTTAATTATTTCATTCTCTCCCCTCCATGCTTTATTGATCAGTCCTATGATTCTTTAATCAGTCGTGACCTTTTCTCTTCTCCCAGAAGCATAAAACACATTAACCATTTAAACCAGTTATGAACCCTCAAATATCATGACAACCATTGCTCTGGGTTCAGGTTTTCCCATTTTCCTATGCAGTAGCTGTGGCCTCTTAAACAGTACGTCCTTAAGTCATGAAATTTTAAAATTGTTTGAAAAAAGGACAATATTACAATGCTATAAACTGCGAGCAGGAACATAATTTAACACTTATTCTTTTTTATTTCTTCCTGTATCAGAAACAGCAGGGTGTTATTTTTGCAGATCAGCTGATCTCAATGCCAGCGTACCCTTCGACAATCAAATGTCATATAGAGTGTGCTTTTAAGTAGCTTTAGCTTGTTCTACATTTGCTGCTTCCTCTGCAAGCTGCTTTGCAATCCACCTTCACCTCAGTCCCTTTGATGCATTAAGAATATATCTGCTGTCACAGATGATCTATTCAGTTACGCCTTTTTGCTTTTGCTCTCACACCTCAAGAGGAATGCTATTACGCCTTTTATGGGCGCACATGTACATTTGTAAAGCTCCCTGAATATAAATATGACTCATGAGATTGCAATCTTCTTTTAGTTATGGAAGGAAGTGAAATGTGTCGTTTGGTTTGCAATGTTGCAAGTAAAGCAGATAAATATTGAACAAGTTAGTTGTCCTGCAAAATTGTGAAGGGAATTTGGGAAATTATTGCACAATTGTTTCATCATTGTAATGTGTTCCTATTTCTCGCTTGGTGAACAAGGCAGGTGTAGGTAGGGTAAATGTGATGTGGCTTAAATAAAATTCAAAAAAATAAAGAACTGTGTGAGAGCATCAGAAGAGGGATGAAAGGAAATATATAGATTTGCTCATAGCTCGTTCCCCCTCCTTCTTTCTTACCAAATCATATTTTACACTATCCTGCATATCCCTTTGTATGTGTATACTTGAAACCCACTCAGTCACACATTAATTATAATCAGATTGGCTATTGATCGCACACACTGTGAGCATTGATCCAGCTTTGCAGTCTGGTAGAGGGTCATGAAACACTTGCTCTGGAGGCATGGGAAAACAGAGGTATAGGGAGAAGGAAAGCCTTTTTAGTTATTGCCTAGTATATGTTGTATAAATGATTCTAAAATCACATATGAGGACCTTTAGCTGAAAAGCCTGCAGTGGAATTTTAAATCCCAGCTACTAAAAAAACATCATCAAAGGAGAAACATTAACAGAATCTTTAAATAGTTAAAGTTAATAACTATTAGTTATTAGATATCAATAACATAGTTTAAGCATCATCAACAAGTAGTGATTGATTGATCTCATTTAGGTACCTAAAAAATGACCAATTTGAGTTTTTTTTTTTAAAGACTACAACAGTGCATATTGACAAATATGGAATATATAAATGTGAAACTTGTTACATATTATATATAGTGTTATTTATATTATAGAGTATTTTCTTAAAAATGTATCTACATGTGGATCTCCCGTCTTCCTAAACACCAAATAAATGCCTCATGTCGTTCTTGAGGAATGTTTCAATCATCTCTTGGCTCTGTGTTTTAACAGCTCCTGTTACCACTGAAGCTGGAAGCAGAGAACTAATCATTATGACTCACTTTGACAGGCACTAGTCATGTTGCTCACATAAGTAGTCATGGTGAGAACAGTCGGGGACATGAGTCTGCAGTGTATAATTTCAAGACTTTATACCTCAGAGGCCAGCTGTTTACAGTTTCTATGTTTTTTTTCCCCACTCAGATAACACAGTGGTAGTTGAAATTGACTGGCTAAAAGTTCTTTTTTTCTTTCTTTTTTTTTTTGACTATTTATTTATTGACTTTGGCATTTAGCTTTTACTAGATTTACAGTGTGCGTGTTGCAGAAGTACTAAAAGGAATAAAGAGAAAAATGGGTGGATTGAAACAATACACATTTAGGCTCCAAGGTGCAAAATAACAGCAAACTCAACTCTGCTGCTCAACCAACAAATGTATTTTCTTTAGAAATGTGACGTCATTTAACAGGAAATAAACAGGCTTTAAACAGTATGAGATTTATTGCCAAGAAGCATTGTTACAAAAAAGAATTAATTCATCAAACACAAATTTCCTTCCTTTTAGTGTTAAGTTAGGCTCTAATATTCACAGTAAATGCTAGAACAAAGATTTTGTTTGCTTTACTCATTGGATGCTTGTGTTATTATCAGTATAATTACACGGACCTCATTGTCTTGGTACTGCAGGTATGTTTAAATGTAATACACTTTATTCTTGTGGCAAGGCAAGTTTATTTATATAGCGCAATTCAACAACAAGGTGATTCAAAGTGCTTTACAGAGAGATTAAAAAACAAAAACAAATAAAAGGCAAGTTTTAAAATGGAAAAAAAAGAAAGGAACAGTACATAAAATCAGTAGTTAAAATGTAAGTTTTGAAATTTAAGCTTAAAAGTAAAACTGGTGCTTTATTCAAATGCAGCAGAGAACAGGTGAGTCTTCAACCTGGATTTAAATAAACTGAGTGTTTCAGCTGATCTGAGGCTTTCTGGGAGTTTGTTCCAGATATGTGGAGCATAAAAGCTGAATGCAGCTTCTCCACCTTTTGTTCTGACTCTAGGAACTGATAGAAAACCGGATCCAGATGACCTGAGGGACCTGAGTCTATCCTGTGACGGAGAGGTAGCCAGTGTAAAGACCTCAGAGCTGGACTGATGTGGTCCACTTTTTTGGTCTTAGCGAGGACTCGAGCAGCAGAGTTCTGAATGAGCTGTACTTGTCTGACTGATTTTTTAGGTAGCCCTGTAAAGATGCTGTTACAGTAATACACCATTCACTAAAGATGAATGCATGGAGTAGTTTTTCCAGGTCCTGTTGAGACATCAGATCTTTTATCCTTATAATCTTTAGGTGATAGTAACTCTCTGCACTCTGCACTCACTTTCCAACATGGTTTGGCTATATGGTTGCACAGGGCTCCCCGTGATGGGGAGAGTGCATGCTCAAGCTTCACACTCTGCCGACAGCTCAGATTGTCACAGCTCAGAATCATCACGGTCCTCCGTCACACCAATGTGCGATTCGTTCAGTTTTGGAGCGTAAACACGACCTATCCTCAGAGGCTTTGTGGCTTCATGAGGTGCCTCATTCTTCTTTATTGCTCTTCATCTTTTCCTGGCCCGAGGATCGTGGAGAAACTCCTGCCTCATACATCCATGGCCCGTCCATAGCCTTCCTCTGGTATTAAATTGAAATTGTTCTTTAATACCAACAAAGGATCCAATTTTAAAGGTCAGCAAACTCTCGTTTCTATAGTTCCCCTACATATTTCATATTAATTTAATGATTTATTCATTTGATTTCACTCAGACCTCAGTCAGCTTCACATCAACCACACTGAATCAATGCCCACTAGAGGGCCTACCCCACCGTTTCAGAACCACTGCTCTACAGTTAGCTATTTCTTATGATGCGCTATGATGATCGCCACATATAGAGCTCATCATTCATCCACGTTGTGAGACATTTTCACTGTTCTCTCATCCTGTGGATGAGAAATGTTCCCTTGTGCTTGCAGTATGGATTAAACTGACAGTTTCAGTCACAATGGACAGGAACGTTTCCAAAAGCTCATTTTCTGTGTGCAACCCAAAATGAAGAAATCCAAGTGGGAAATACTTCAATCCAAAGGCTCTCCAGATTGCGTCTTTAAAGACTAACAGCCATTTCACTGACAATACAGTCGTGTATATGTGAGTGGGATGAGACAGCAATAAACAGAACAGCTTGATGGCCTTCTAGTCTTGGCAAGGCCTCCATTCATCTACATCTTTTTTCATAAGTTCACAGCTTGACTCTGATTTCTGCCTCATTACACTGTGAACAGAGAGCATAGGCTTGTGTGTGTGTGATTACTCTCTCTGTTTCCAAGGAGTGATTCTCCCCAGCAATCGAAGCAAGCACACAAATTTGCACACAGATTCAGATGTGCATACACCCACATAACAAGTGAAGGACCATACACACACACAGGGAAGCTAACACTTACGCAGAGTAACACACATTCGCTCTCCCTCACGTGTGCACACTAAAAAGGCATGACTAAAAAATCACAGAGGAGGTCAATATTAGTTCAGCATTTACATAAAAGAAAAAATAGTCACTGCTTTTCGAGAAGCTGCTTTCTTTTAAGCAACACTGGTCAGCAGGAGGGACACAAGAAGAAGAGGAAACCTTGAGTGAAAGGGCATGAGACAAGGAAGAAAAAGATAATAAGAGAGGCAGCAAGGGAATTGTAGAGAGATACTATTGAAGGAGAGGGAAAAAAAACAACTAACAGATGGAGAAATGGAGAGAGGGAGGAATGGCTTGGTCAATATGTTTTGCTCATTTGATGTCATTAAGCTTCAAAAGAAATCTAAGAATTAGTTGTTCTGTTTCAAATAAATGTATCAGCCCATCCAGCAGGACTGCGCACACACACATAGAAATGTTATCCCTGCTCAACCCCAATCTATTTTCTCTATTCATTTCACTCTCCCCTCCACTGAGGCATTATGTTTTCCATTGTTTTACACAGTGTGAGCGTGTGTGTGTCTGTGGGTGTGCACAGGCACACAAACATATTGGTGATCGCTCTCAGAAATCTACGCTGGAACAATCTGCGTATGAAATCCTCGGATGAACCCGTTTCCACCGTCGAGGCAAAAAGCCGTGGAAACATTTGAACATTTAGACATTGTCATACACAAGTTCACACTTTCATGATGTAATAAGGTGTCGGCTCGAGCATCGTCTCTTTAAAACACACAAAAGCATTTTTGTGTCATATTTACTTCCTTTCTATCCGCGCCAGCCTGCAGCTCTGTAGTGATTTTTAATCTGTAGAGATACCGTATTGTCACTTGCAGATTTATTTTCTGGAGGAGGACATGTTTTAACAAACTCAGCAGTGTTTCAAATTATTAATATTGCAATTGGTTTGAAACAAGCGAGAACCAAACTTCTCCTGTGGGTCATTTCATTTCAGCTTCTGTGGTTAATAATAATCAAACTATAACATTTTTTAGCTGGAAGGGTTATGCATGCTAACAAGCTAGTGGGTAATTTGATAATGTGTCATGTCAGCAAAGTCAAGCAAAACAAAGGTAAAGGTGAATTGCTTTATGTTAAAGATAACAGTCCTTGCAGAATCTTGTGACTATATGGTATTAAAGTAGTTTCTATCAGTTCTGTTATATGTAAAATCCGAGAAAAAGTCAATTTAATTTTAAGTATTGCTTCATCTTTACTTGGTATGATATGTAACTTCAGGGAGTGTAGCACCAACTACACTTTATAACCACCTTATTATCAGCTATCAGAAGAAAGGAGTGTCGCATCTCTAATCTGCAGACAGTAGGAATGCAGAATTGTAAATAGTTGATATTTTTGGTTTGGTGGAAATGGAAAGCACCAATGACCACTCACTGGGTTGAGTTCTCCCACAAACTGCAAATCCAGTGACTGCTCTTCTATAAGTTTAAGTAGATGCCTTCCAGGAAATCACAGTTCCCATCTGTCTATGCGTCTTCAAACCAATATATGAGCTATGTTGATATCACACTAGAGATGGCCTAGATTTTGACTTTATATATGTCTTTCAACACATATGTACAAAGTACACACCCAGTGTTAGTAAGAAGATAGCTAAAGCTGAGATAATACAACTAGTGTGATCTTTAAGGTTGGCCGTTCAAATGACTTGAAGTGCAAGAGAGTCAGGTGCAACTAAGTGTTTAATCTACCAGACTGGAACTGTGTTCAACTAATCTGTCTTTAGCAGTGGGTCCAATTATTAACCAGTAAATATTCACTGAAACCCTCAGCTAATGTTTGCAGTCTGCAGGCTATCGCCTCGTCCACAAGCTATGATCTTTTTAACCATTGATCTAGCGTAAGTTAGCAATCAACCAGTGAATGTCGTGAAGTATTTAGCGACAGAAGATTTCACATGTACAGCATACTGACTGAGAAAAACACACTTGAAGCTAAAAGCTAAAGCTGTGGTCAAAGCTATAACAAAAGGTTAAGAAATGCAACTTTAGCTATTAGCAATTTAGACAAGGCTTCCAAATGTGTTGCACCTCCAGGTACGCTTGTCGTGGTCAGAACGATGCCCCTCTCAACCAACAGTGATGCAACACCTGCCATAGCCCAAAGTGAACGTGCACATCTCTGCAGAAAAAAAAGATACCCTAAACCACTAGCACTTGGGAAAAAGGAAGAAAGAAAGGAAGAAATACAGTGGGTTTTATTTCACTTTATTCATTTTCTTTGCCATCTTTCTCTGTGACCCAGTTAAATAGCTTTAGCTGAAGGGGTAAAGACTTTTCAATCATAACCCACTATCAAAATAAAAGGCAGATTAGAAAAGATAACCAGAGGCTTTGTTGTGAGCTTATAGTTAAATATGGATCCATGCTTGAATAAATCGCAGATGTTTGTCATGTACAGCACTTGGTAAATGTTTTAGGCCCTTTAAATATCATGCAATACCTTTGGAGACCTTTTAGGAAGCATTACCTTTTTGAATGTACATCGCCTACATGTAGGTGTCTATTTCTTTCTTTCTTTCTTGTCTTCAGGCTGAGTGGAGAGCTAACCGTGCATCTGGTCTGCACACACAAGGTTATCTGGGTCATCCGCTCACCTCAGGGTTGAGTACATGAACGTAATGTCTAAGAAACAAATCTCAGGCGTGAATATTAAACTAAACCACAATGCAGCATAATGGGAAGGAGACGGTCTAGTCTGCGTTTAAATGTCACTTGCCTGTGAGGCCTGCTATCTCCTTAGAGCTTAGTGAGGTACACGGTTGGTTTTCATTTACTTTGCCCTCTGTTTCATGCTCTTTCAGTAGAAAACAGAGCTCTAGCTGACCTCAGAGCACTGTGTAAAAACTCTCTGAAACAGGGTGAGCACAAAAATTATAAAGTGTCCATTAGTGGTGTGTGGATCGATACTGAAATATCGATTCCTCCGATACCACTAATTTATGTTGTAGAATCAATTCTCATAGTAAAATATCGATATTTTAGTAATTTGGGGGAAAATTTGTAGTTTATCATTAACAGGAACACAATGGGAAAAAAAACTATATAATTTGGATTGTCTACATTGGAAGGAACTACTTCCTCTTCCGCCTTTCATAGTCATGTGCGAAATACGGCTGTAAAAATATTTATACAATTCAATTCAATTCAATTCAATTTTATTCAAATCTGGTCTCACACACATCATGACAGTTTGGTCCGTCATACATATTCTGATGTGCTTAATTACTTCAGCCGTCCTGTATGGAGATTCCCTCATCGTCTAGAATTTATCTTAAGTGTTGTCTTCACATGATTCAGGTGAAAAAGGAGCAATCGTTATGTCATTTAGAATCGCTTAAGCTCCACTAATTATAGAGATGTATCATTAGGGATCTGGTATATCACTCAGATTGGTTCAAGTGTTATGTGTTGCAAAGAGAAAATATCAGAGAGCAAAATCCTTTCAAGTAGCTCGGCTGCTTGTTGAGATTCAAGTGGAGAAACAAGGCTGTCTCTTAGAGGCTTCCCTCTCAATATTTAACCACTTTAGCATCACTCTGAGCATTTCCACACATGTATGTGGGTGAGTACTCGGGTGCACCATATTGACCCTTCTTCTATTTTTTTTAAGTTAGGGCTGCGTACATGTTTCATAGGTTCTGATAAATTTAAAGTTAACTAGGGTCATATGTAAAAAGGAAGCATTCACGTCGACTCACATTGTTCCTGCTTCCATGTCCAGCATGATACGGGACAATTTTAGAACAATGGATTATATACTAGTTAAAACAAATCTTTGAAGGTTTTGTGTTTTATTTTAAAAAAATAAATTAAATAAATTAACATATATTTATAGAGGAGACAATAAAAATATATTTCTACATAAAGAAACAAAGTCAATGAGAATGTTTCTTGTGATATTTGTGCATCAGATTGTACAAAAAACAGCTAATTGGTTAGAGCTAACTATGATACAGGTTATAGCTTGTGTATTTCAGCTACGCACAAACAGACTGTGCAGACATTCAGGTGGTTAAGTGAGTTAATATACAGTTAATATAAGCTTCTGTCAAGAATAATGTTGCTGTGTGGTTGTATTTGTAAGACTGGCATGTTAGCTGTCAAGAGCCCTGGGTAATAAAGATTATACTTTAGGGCTGGGCGATATATCGAGTTTTTAAATATATCAATATATTTTTTTGTATGAGATATAAGATGTGACAATATCGTTTATATCGATATAGTCTAAGTTACGTTATAATTATACTTGTGGAGGCGCGTGTTTGCCTCTTTTTCGTCCACTTTAGTCTCTACCAACGTTACTCTGCCTTGCCTCTCCTTCACTGAACACAGCCCCCCCCTCCCCCATCGCTTCACCTGCAGGCAGCACAAGATGGACAGCCTTTCAAAGAGGA
>VUQR01012126.1:0-20935 GCA_015108515.1 Hemichromis elongatus
CTGAGTGTGTGAGTGTGTGTGGGGGGGGGGGGGGGTAAAAAACAAAAAAAAAAAAAAAAAAAAAAAGCAGAAAAAAAAAAAAAAAAAAAAAAAAAAAAAAAAAGGTGTATACTCAGATGTGAAGACATGATGTGCGAAAATACATAAACGCAATCGAGAAACATATAGAGAACTTGAATTTCCATTTTATTTTACATGAATACGTAGAAGCTTATTGAATTATACTTTTCTGTATATGTATATGTAGGAATTGTAAATAATTTTTACAAATATCATTCGGGATATATTTAAAAACCCTGGCGAGTCATGTGCGTTGCATTAAGTAACTCCATCTTATCGCCAGTAAGTAACAGTATAAACTTCTCCATGAATATTCTCTTCCGGGTAAAGACATCGGAAATATTTCTGGATTGCGGAAAGGTGGATACCTGTTTGCTACTTAGAACTTTTCGTGAACCATTTTCCCCCGTCACTCGTCATTGGGTCGCCACATCGAACAAAAATTATTATTCTGAGTATTATTTTTTAGCCGAAACTGTATTAGCCTCCACTAGAGTAGTAGTTTTCTAGCCTCAGCTAGCTAACTTTTAACACACTAGCAGTTAACTTGTCAAACCCCAGCAGTACAACAAGGAAGGCGCAACACCGAACCAACAACAAAAAGATGTGTGATAAAGATCTGATTTGGACACTGAAGACCGGAGACCTGGATGAGGTCAAAACCACACTGCTAACGGTAAGTTGGCTGTTATTTGACTTGCCCACTGTTGTGCATTTTTGAATGCTGGCAGCATAGCGAAGATGATCAGTGCTAGTCTATAGAGCCGCTAGCGAGTTAGCGTTAGCTGGATTGGGGCAATGTTAAGTTAGGTAATCCAGAATTGAAGAGCTGTTGGGACATATTTCGTATGTAACATTTACGGTAATGTGTACACATTTTAACTGCCTTTTAATTTGTCTTACGGGTAACGCGACGTGTTTAAAGTTAATCCGTTATCACTTTCCGGTGAGAGCAACTTGTTGGTTAGCTAACAAACTGGTATCTGTTTGTATGTGACACAAACGGGTAAGGGCTCTTGACACCAGTAACAAAATAGTTGTTTTAAGCACATTATATACGTCACTAGAAAACTCATATTAAAGTCTACTGTAAGCGTGTTGCTAAAAGAGCTGAGGAAAATGTCGAGCTACATGCTAGCGGCTAATCGAGGAGACAGGCCCAGTGTCTAGTCAGCGTTGGTGGGCGGTGGTCTCAGCTGTAGTCTAGGAGATGGAGCCTCGGCTAATAGCAGCAGCAGCAGCGTTCATTAATGCCAGCATGATCTTTTTGGAACAGCTTGATGAGAAGGTTTCTGCCTGTGCTTACCACGCAGATCTGTTTGTGTAAAAGAGATCTTATAAACAACCTTACCTTAGGAAACACACCTGCATTCCGACTTTGTAGTTGGGTAGTAGCTGGATAGTTTTACTGCCACACATGATTTACACTCAGATGACACTCAAATGACTATACTTAGTCTATATTTGCTTTCTCGTAAAGAACAGCTAACTAATGTGTTTAATTTGTAAAACTTTAGTTTCTAGTTAAAATTTACAATACGTGAAACTACATATAGTTTTTGAACAAACTCTTAATGACTGATAAAATGCTCAGGGTGTTGGTGACTTTTGAGAAGACGAAGCGTCTTCTTTTTTCTTAATGTTCTGTTTTATTTGTGTCATTAACTATTAATCATGTGTTGTATAAATGAGTGTTTACATACACTCATCATGATCGTCATTGTAATTTGGTACTTTTAATTATTTTGGTTGTTTTGTTTTGGTTGGTTTTTTTTTCCAGGGTGGAGTAATTGTACAGAATGCCATCCTGTATTACTGTTGTTGTTTTATTAGTAGCCTTACAGAATAACCTTCAGTGTTCTTGAAAGTGCAGCTTTAGTGACTTCATGAAATTCCTGATAAATTGTTGTTCAGAGTTGTGCAGATTAACTACTTCGGCTGCCAGTGAGGGGAGGGGCTGTGTGAAGTTTTATATGTGTGTTAACTGCAGGAGGCGAAGACCACAGTATAAGAACTGACATGAGCTCATAATTACAGTTGGTGACTTCTGAGAAGAGAGGTTTCTCGAGTTCCTGTTGTAATTGTGTCATTGACGAAATACGTAGATAAAAATAAATAACCTTTTTCTATGGTATAAATGGAGCTCGTTTAATTTTGTCAACCACTGAAGGTAACATTTACACATTCTCAGAGAAGGTCGAAGTTTGATATGAATCAGGTACAGGACTTAGCAAGATGGGGTGTAAGGTGAAACATTGTGTTCAGTATGTTGAATTTGACCTACAAGGACATTTTTGATATGACAGTGCTGCAGTGTGGATTCTGTTTCAGAAATATCTAGTGGTAATAAAACAGACTTCGAGTGAAACGGACCATGTTCATCTGACCCCACGAAAAAGCAAAGAGTAAAAAGAAATGTGGGATTTTTTTTAAAAGTGTGACCTACGGTTTTGGGTCTGCATTAATCTGGATTTATTATACTTACAGGATTATATTGAGTCTTTTCACAACAATTTGATGAAGCTAAATATTTATGTGACATTACTGCCATATTAATTCAAAGTGTTTGCTTTGAAAATGTCATATTTATAGATCTGTGGCAGGATGAGTTTTCATCTCATGCCATCATGGTAAATATTGTAGCAAATTTAATGTAAGAATTAGAGTCGGGAGATGACTATATGACTAAAATAATAATAATAATAATAATAAACTTGAGTTCATATGCAATCTCATACAGTTTTAATATCAATAATCCACAGTATTTGTAAATGCTGTTTGCCTAGTCTGTCATTTTATTGCCATCTTATCAGAGTTGATCTTAGTTGCCCCAGGAGAAGCAGCACTTGAGCCTTTATCCGCAGCTCAGGTGTTCATAATATGAAGGTCTTGTGTAACAAGATATTAGTGCATCTTCTAGGGCTTCATATGTTTCTATATTTTTGACAGTATACCCATTTTCTGACCTGATGAATGCTTTTCTTGCTTCACTTGCCTTCATCCTTATACAGGCAAGTAATTATTCATACACTTCAGAGGAAAAAGTCAGGACGGACAGCCCTCACTGGCACCAATTTGTGTTTTATTATGGGTCCAAGCAGCAAAAAATGATTTAATAAATGTTACATTCTTTTGAAGGGCTTGGATTTATGTGTTTTGTTTTTTAAAGTAAGACTGACCATACTGGCCTGTGGCACTGCCAAGTTAGGCAATCTCATTCCTGTTAACGTGTACTTTTCCCCTTCTCTAGGCTGAGGATGTTAACCGGACCCTCGATGGTGGGAGGAAACCACTGCATTATGCTGCAGACTTCGGCCAGACAGATGTGGTGGAGTATCTCATTTCTAAGGGGGCAGATATCAATGTAAGAGTTAAAACTATCTCAGCTTCATTCCTTTTGCATTAATTTGCCTATTGCTTAGCACGAAAGTGTCTCCTTCCTTTGACTGTCTAATGTCTGGTTTGAAACAACAACATTTGTTTGTTTAAACAAAAGCAACCTAAAAATGGGAAATATCATACACGTTTCTACCCACTGTTCATTGGCTGTTTATTACCAGTAAGTTGGCCAGGCCTCAGCAGGAGTTTTTTATGGGTCATAGTGGGCTTCTATGAGTGACGCACATAACCACAATCGATCCGCTTGCAGTTAGAGCAGTGTGTCTATATTGACTTACTTAACAGAGGTCTATGAATTTCCTGTTATGTTTAGTAAATTAAGTCCCTGTTTAAAGAAAAAGAAGTTTTGTTGTAGTTCAGGTAATCTTCCTTTAGTGTGAGGCTAAAATCGGGGTTCCTATGGGTGCTTGAAATCCATGAAAATGCTTGAATTTTAATATTGTCTTGTCAAGGTTTGAAAATTGCTTGAATTTCAGATGTGGTGCTTAAAAGTGCTTGAAAGTGTAACTGTATTTTATTCACCACAAATAACAATCTGATTGAATAGTTTTCTTATTAGATTAGAAATAAAATGAGAAGCAGAATGTGAAAGCAAAATTTCTCCGCCTGGGCTGCCTTGCACTACCCCGCCCCTCCCCCGGGCAGTCGGGGATGAGTGTGCTAACATGTCTGTAGGTTGCTGTTTTAATGAGCGTTTGATGAAAAACGACAATGGCGTTTGCAATCTCCAGTCGCATGATAGGTGAGTCCTAGTATATAATTTTCCAGTATGTGTACGATACACAGGATTTTTAAAAATTATGATTATTATTTTGCTAGCTAGCAAACTCGCTGGAGAAATGATCGAAATGCACCGAGTGTGATGCAATACTGCTGGTGTCATACCTGCAGGGTTTAGGCCTGTGCTGTTGTCCTCTGTCATATAGTGGACAGAAACTATTTTGGAGTTGGATCAATTTGTGTGGAATCTTATTTGATGTGGAACACCTGATTGTTCTGTAAATACTTTTAAAAGGTTGTATAAAAAGCAACTGAAACCTTGGCTGCATTTTTAGGTAAATAGTACCATAGAACTTTCTATTTGCAAGTTTTGAAAAGAATTCGTTGAACACGTTTTTGGTTTTTACAGTAAAAATGTAACCTTTTTTTCCACTCGTATTTTAAGTTTTTTGTCTGAATTAACATCAGTTGTGTTAATACATATTTCAAAATGAGAAAATAATGAATACTACTTAAATATTATAAATGGCTTCAAGCTCACACTGAGGTCTGTGGGGCACTATCAGCCACTGCATCTCAACCTTTGCTGAAAATTGGTATCTACAAATCACCAGAGTTAAAAAAAAACCTAGGGTTTAAAAGTGTGTCAATATACAATCTTTTCCTCCCAAGACCAAAAATCTTCTTCTCACTCATTCCTCTCTCATCCACTCTTTCCACAGGCTCCAGACAAACATGGGTTTACTCCACTGATCTGTGCCTGTTTTGAGGGTCATCTCCAATGTGTCAAGCTCCTGCTAGAAAAGGTTGGTGCCCTGATTTGAGCTTGCATTCATGTATGTGTATGCAAGCATCTGCCCAAAGGAGTGCACTGGTGTCTCTCACCCACTAGTGCATGCTGATGTATTAGTGGTTCCATGTGAGCCATGAGTGCTGATGAGGTAACTCATTGGACAAAAAGCCCTTTAACACATTTCTATGGAGGCGGTGCTGGAATGTTCATAGGGCATCGCACACTATTGCTGCTGTGCACTTGCTTTTTTGTTGTTTTGTTTCTTTCATTTATAGGAGCACTGTCGTTTGCTTCATCTAAGTCTCTGCCCTAAGGTGTTTAGTGATGGGACTACCTTAAATGCACTTCAGTTAAAAAAAAAAAAAAAATTGATGCTGCCATGTGCAGATCTATTCACAGCTGTGAAGAGAGGCACAGAACAGAGTCGGGTACAGCTGGCATTGGCTATAGCACTACAACATAATAACAAGAATACTATAATAAATGTCCAATCCATCCAGCGTAATCCGGCCATAAAATACAAATTTCTGCAGTTCTTTCACTGTTAAATAGACAGCCTTATTTGTAAGTGGGGAGCTTTCTTTTACAAAGTCAGTGTTTTTTCTTGCATGTCTTACCGGAATATTAGACTCAAAAGTGTGTGCACTCCTGGTGTAATGACAGATCTTCTACCCATCAGGGCAGCTGTAGCTTCTCTTTCACTACAGTCCAAATGAGCCCGACTGCAGTTGAATTGATGGCCCTGTGGAGGATGAATGTCACACATTCATCGTCATACACATTTCTTTTTCTGTGTACTCCTCTGCCATATAACACTCATGATGTTTAAAAGCAACAGGCAGACAGGTAAATAGTTGACTGGGTCCTATATCTCGGTACATGTTTATTATTAAATTTAAGTGGAAGACAAGCTTAGCTTTGTAAATGTGCTTCAAACTAAGTGGTCAATTTTTATAGTTTGGCTTGAAATGTGGAACATGACACAAGTACAACACCGCTGATTGAGTGGAGTTTACATTGTGGAAGATGGCATTATGTCATTCAAAGGCTGCTCCAAACTGTTATGTGTATATGAGAAGAATTCAGACAGAGAGAGAGAGAGAGAATCAGGGTCCTGGGGGTGAGTGAGCAGCTGTCTGTTTCCAGCCAGGCTTAATGAGGCAGGGTAAATGAAAGCTCCTCTACACAGTTGTTTCACAGTAACATCAAGTAATGGGAAGTGGGGAGGGGTCACACTACAGAATGGGGAAGTCACTTTTTGCAGTCTTTACAATCTCATAGCCACCAGCCAGCCAGACCTTTTAATAGGTTCACAGGTTGAATGGGACTTTAAAGAATGTGTTTGAAAAGAGGAAACTATAATCTATGTATGGGGAAACAACAGTGTTTGTTAAAGAGGCATGGTTGTGGTATGCTACACTAACGGATTTCAGGTAATCAGCTATATTAGTCCTGCGTTTTCATCAGCACAGCTGCACACTCTGTCCTGTGTATCTACAAAGGCAGCAGTCTTGTAACTACTCAGCCAAAAGCTGAGAACTGTTGTCAGCTCGCCATCAGTAATAAGATAAACTGAAGGCAATAATGGACAGGAAAAAAAACTAATATGCAAGAAGTCATTTGCTATAAAGTTGCTAGCATGTCAGCATGCTTTTAATAATGCATGGTTCTGACTTAGATATACATTTGACTCAGAGCTCTTTATTCCCACCATAGGCCGTATATTCCTACAGCTATTATTTAAGCATTGAAAGATGACACTTTGTAGAGTGATTTCTTTTGAAACTAAGCGGTGTACTTCAAGTTAAGATCTGAGCTGTCACTAGATGATGCATTTAATGTCCCTAAGAGTGTTGATATCACACTGCCACAGTTCACTTTCACATTACAATGAAATATTTGGGTTTTAAAAGCTCATTTTGTCTCTTAGGAAAAGGCTTTATTATCGGCATTTATTTTCCTTAATTCCTGCTGCTGCCAGTCACAGAACATTCTTCTGAGAGTCAGAAGCTCTTCTGCATCTGAAACAGGCAACTGTAGCATGTAGCATCTCATCTTTGTAAATCAAAGGCCCTTGAGTAAGTTTTGTTTTAGAAAGGGATGAAAGCACAGTGATGTAAAGAAAAGGTGTGTGACTGACTTATTACACAAGAAAAATTAGGTTTTTTATGGCAAGGACTTTGAAATAGTAATAATTTTATGTTGGTTGTCTTATTTTTATATGTTGTAGATCACAATCATAAATTTAAACGAAGTCTCGTGAATTATGCAGCTACTGGTAGACTTTCAAAAAGCTACTATCATAGCAGAGAAGACGGGCAGTCATAATTGATTACAGTTCTTGATTTTATAATAATCCCAACTAAGCACCATCAAGAATTAACACTGGATGCTAATGGTTGCCACAGGGAGCATGCCTGGGTTTATCCCCATGATGGCTTTGAAAACTTCCCATGTATCCCAACATGAGATTAATAGATATTTCAGAGCTACACCACTGATAGAACTAGTGTAAATCCACTCTGTCTGGCAGCACCTGTAGCTGCGCACAGCTGCTACACTGCACTGGATAAAAGGAGCCCACTGAGAATACTGAATTGTGACTGTTGGACTGTCAGACATTCTTGTGTTGGCAGATTAAAAATGGCGTGGTTCCCTTGTGCATCATGGAAGCTGACCCCTGCCCCCAACTGTGTGCCGTGCTGTTGTTGTTAATGAATTATGAAAGGCCATTATTACCCCAAAGGTGACCCAGCTGTAAGATCCTGGCCAAGAGTGCTGACTACCGCCTGCAAAGACCAGCCAGTTAATTTCGGGTCAGCAATAAAAGGGTGTATACAAAATACACACGCATTTTTTGGTACCGTTCGAAGTCACTTCCTGGTTGTTGTTTTTTTTTGTGTCTTTTAGATTTCCCCCCTAAAGGTCTTGTCTTTTTTTTTTCCTGTGTCCTTTATGCAAAGAAGGGATGGAACATCTATCCATACACTAAACAAAAACATCTTTCACTTGACACTGAAGTGTTTTTGTTTTGTTTTTTAATTTTGATTTACCAAATATTTCAGTTTCCCTTTGTGAAATGTGAAGGAGCGTTGGTAAGTCAAAGCCAGACACCCGGTGTTACCAGCTAACATTTAAAAATACAATCTGTCTGTCTGTCTGCATATTTTCAGTCATAAAAGTGCACACTTGCAGTCTTTATTGCTTCATATGTTGAGGTTACCATAAACTTATAAAGGATATTTTTTCCCACACCCCCACCGTATCTCATCCAGAGCCTTTCTGGCACATCCTGTCCTAATACATAAATTGATCTTATCCTTATCGCTGGGTGTTAAAAATTTGCCCTTTTAACTGCTCAGTAATGTCTGATTGCTGACAGCAGGTCAATAGTCTGATGAAAACTTTGGGCTTCAAATAGGTTTTGAGCAAAGCTCTGGCTCAGTATTTAAAGACTTATGCATTCGATTAACTACAGTCATAATGAAAACTTAATGGACATTTTGGCATGGTGGTGGCATTATGTTACTGACCCAGTGCTGCTTTGTATAGCTCTATAACCCAGGGTGATGATGTGTCTTATTTTGACTGGAGACATGCTGGGAGTCTGTTCTCGTTCATTAGTCTGTGTCTCAATTGGCCATCAACGTCTTTGACTGGATAGTGTTTGGACAGTGAGGTGATCATGTGGGGTCATTATTCAAGTTGAGTAAAGCTCATTACTCTAAGTGGTGTCAGGAGAGTGCCAGTGAGCTGGTTGGCCGTTGGGGGTAGCGTGGCGTATCCTGAAAGGCAGAAAAAGGAAGAGAGTGCCAGCACTATTACTGGACCTCTACCATAAATCCTGATATGTGTCTAATCTCTGCCATGGCTCCAAGGCTCCAGTATACAGTTTTTGGCAATGTGTTTGGTGAGAGAAGGTAATGATTATAAGAATGGTATAATCTAAAATATAGTGGCACAAATTATGCACTTGTGTTTATTATACAGAGGGCTTATTTGTTGCCGACAGTGTTTATTGCTAAAGTCAACATGTAATGCTGTTTCTTGCAATCTAGATGAGGTCTGGGGAGTTGATTAAGTTTGGACTGAACCAAAAACTATTGACCTCTCCAGAGCTGGAGAAAGAGAACCACCTCCATTCCTCTCCTCTTTAGCCAGTAGCACATCAGAGTAAGAGATTACGGTAACTGGTATGCATGAATCAGCAGTTTTGGGAAAAGTTAACTGACAGAAGAATAAAAGATGTGTAGCTTGTTAGAAGGGGCAGACTTCTAAACTGTGATAAATGGAAAAAAGATTAAAACATTATTATCAGAAGAAAAATTGTGTTTTTTGCCTGGCAAGCTGCCCTCTTTCTGACAAGATGAATTACACTGAAGAAACCCATTGTTTACTTGCAGGTGAAGTAGGGAGAGAAGGATCTTTTTCCCCCCTTAAAACTGAAAGATCTGGCTATCAAAATCATCAGCTTTTTGTTTTCTTTGGTTGTGTTTTTTCTACACTGCAGGATCTGATTAAAGACTCCATTTCACACAACTTCACAAAAAAGGTTGTCATCTTTTATAATGTACAGCTTTTGTTTGAGATCCATTCTTCATTAAACAATGAAGACTCTAATACATTTCTAGCCCCACTTTCATTTTTTTTCTGCACAGACAACCAAATCAGTTATCATTTAGTTAATTAGTGAGCTTTAGAGAAGCTGGTTGTCAGATTTTGTTCCCCTTGAAGAGAGCTGTGCCACTGTTTCTCCTTGCATCCATGTTTTATGTCCCAGCTAAAAGAAGTTAGCTGTCAACCATCATCATTTTTAACAGACATGGGAGTGATGTCAATTTTATTGTGTAATTTTTTGCAAGAAAGCTTAAATTTATGAAATTGGGTTTTTTTTAGTTTTTTTTTTTAAAGTTGGTATCAAACATGCGTGTTAGATATTATTAGTATAATCAAATAAAATTCACACTGAAAAAGTAAGAGAATGCTCGCACTAGTCTTCATACCTCAAGTGTTGCATAACAGGGCTCTAACATATTTAACTAGAGTGTTGACAGGAGCATTATGCCAAGAAATGTGAAGTATGTTCTGATTTGGTGGGGGCTCTCTCTCATTTTGTCTTCCATTTCCTTACCAATTAGAGCTGTAGATGTGACAGGTTAGCCACTCAACCCTGGTAAATCCCCCCTTCTCGCTATATGCTATGTTGCTCTTGTGGAATGGAATTTGCTCCCAGATAACCATCCTCCTGCTACCGGGTACTTGAACTGGGGCACATTGTTTTTGATGCCCTGCTTCTCCACGCAACAATAGCCTCTCTCTGCCTTGGTTCTGTAAGCCCTTTGCTAAGAGGCTAAACTTGGCAAGCTAAACAAAGGGACGCGTTTCCACTGCAAGCCCTTCCACTCCTACTTTGCCCATTAAATCTGTTGTCACTACAAATGCATTAAAACATGTGGCCTCTTTCTTTCTCTCTCTCTCTTTTTTTTGTCCATACTAATCTAAATGGCTATGTCTTCTCCCATCTCCTTCACATTGATTCTGTTATCCCTCAAAGCTTGAATGGATTTGTGTCTCGGTGTGTGTGACTTCAGCACCTCTTAGACATGCACTCCTTTCCATTGATCTGATGGCCTCTGAATGTGGCAGCTTTATGTCTGAATGACCACCCTTACTTTTCTTTAAAGATCTTTTATGCCGCAGCCTCCCTAAAGCAGTCAACCAGGGGAAAGTCTTGTCCTTGTTGTGTTCACGACTGACCTGCATACTTTGCCTGTGTCCCTGAGTATGCAAGGGTTCAGGAGATGTAAAATTCATAATCGGACCGTGAATGCAAGGCTTTGTTTGGATATCAGCATGCTTGCCAGTTTGTGCTGCTGCTGCACTATAATTGAACCAAATATACATAACTAGTCCAGGTGGACTCCCCACAGCTTATAGAAAAGTATAACAATAACTACACAGCTACAGTGTCAGAGTCAGCATACACATATTATCACAGCTCAAGGGAGTAAGGGGCTAGTTTGACTAACTTCAGTCTCTGAGTTTGTCACTGGTCCTTCTCAGAAAGTGAAATATGCATTTGTACACAATTTGAATAATTGAACCTGTGAGACACGTACTAACTTAGTTTCTTCCCAATTGAATCTTATCAACCGATTGCTGATTATAATGATTTTGTTAATTAGGGATGTGTGCGCATTCCCCCACCACCACTCCCCCCACCAGACTGAGCTTTGCCTGTTTCTGAAATAAACCTCTTCTGATTTCGCTTTAGCTTGGCTTCCAAATGCATCTACCCAAGGCTCAGCCAACAGTTTTGTTTTTGAGAAGTACACATTTTAGGTCTGAAAAATAAATCACAGCTGGTGCAATTTGTGTCCAAAAGCTATGCTTAGATTTTAATCCCTTGTTTTGGTTTTCTTAATCTTTCTAGTTCTTCAAATATGGGTAAAACGAATAAGAAGTGTATATAAAGGAGTTTGGGTCTGACTGGTTTTGCGTGGCTGTTAAGTAGCCATGCGAGCTTGGACATTGTTCATGTCGGGGTTATCAATGCAGTATTTGATAGTGACAAAGGTTTGAGGCACCAAGTAAACATTATGTCCCCTCTTTTCCACAGGGAGCTGACAAAAACTCAAAATCACCGGACGGCATATCTGCCTATGAAGCTGCTGATAGTAAGCCCATAAAAGATCTGCTGCTCAAGTAAGACACCACAGTACGGGAGGTGGCTGGGCAGCTGTACGAACGGGCACTCAGATGGATGCAGTGATCTCCTGAGAGAAGATGGACTTGCCCCTTTGACCCTGATCAACCTCTGTCTCAACAATGCTTTTGTCTGTTTGTTGGCGGTTCATTTTGTCTGTCTGGTGGTCTTCCTTACATTGTAATTCTTCTTTTCCCCAGGTTTTTGGGATAGGATGTTTTTTTCTTTAGTCCTCTGTTTTTAGCCATTTGACAGAAGGACTTGTCAATTATGTCTCCCTTAGGGACCAAACACTTGGGGAGTGCTCTTGAACCTGGATCTTAACACTGCTCAGTTTAGTAACAGACTCTATAACACAAACACAAAGCTTTCATATATGAGTAAATGCACATCTTTTTTGCAGTTGTGTTGTAAAAACAGGCTGAAATTAAATGGTAATGGATCAGTAGTGTGTTAATAT
Source organism: Hemichromis elongatus (assembly GCA_015108515.1). Lineage (NCBI taxonomy): Eukaryota > Metazoa > Chordata > Actinopteri > Cichliformes > Cichlidae > Hemichromis > Hemichromis elongatus. Next base: position 12,139 of record VUQR01012126.1, read on the forward strand.
TTTTACAACCTCACAGTTTAAGTATTTTATGGCCAGGGTTTCTCATGAACATTAATTGCACTGTACTATACTTGATAAGACTAAACGATTAAGTTTAATTATATTAACATTATGTGTGGCCTCTTCCTGTACTTTGATTTCTTTTTTTTTTAATAGATCAAATTGTCCCTCAAATCCAAGCTTAATATTTTCGAGATGTTGTCTGAGGGAGGTGCAGAGGTCAGATTTTTCTTTTCTACTTGGTGATGTATCACTTACATATCAAATTGTGTTTTGTTTTTTTTTCCCACAAGTTTTACATCATTAAGGTATTCTCTATTCTTTGACCAATCACCATGCTGGCTAACTAGAATGACTTGAATGTTGCAATTTTCAAACGTGTTACTGAATCCCTTTTGAAGCAAAGTTAACAGCACATAATAGGATTAGATATTTTAGAACTTTCTTCATTTTATCGCCCCCTGGGTGAGAGTTCAGAGCAAAAAATCCCTTTTCCTTTTTTTTTTTCTTGCAGCTTCTCTGAGTATTTTGTAACTAATGGGCTCTAGGGGTTGTAATTGATGGGTTAATGGGGGTTAGATTTGAAAGTTGTTGGTAGGGGTTCTTTTTATTCCCCTTGCCTTTTTTTTCTTTTTTTTGGTTCAAAGCCCTGCCTGTTTTGCTGCATGTCAAAACTGCCTCTGCTTTTATGCTATGGAATGGTCACTGTCCTCTTGGTTGCTTTCAAACAAATTACAACAATGCAATAGACAAAAAAAAGAATGCTCTTGCTGACTTTGTTGTGACAAAAGTCTGTAAAAACAAATAAAAATATATAAAAAAAAAAAGCCCATCTGTCATCAGTGTCCATTTTCCTTGTAAACCGGAAAGGGAAACGGCAAAGAACTGTCAAATAGATGTTTAAGATTAATGATGGGTCAGCTGTGAGAATGCTTTCTATATTATCTATAATAGAAACACATTTTCTGTGGCAAAACGCATTCCCTTGAATTTGTCATATTTCCGTTGTGCACTGTGGTGACCTTTAAGTTGGATTAGATAAAGGCATTACTGTGATTTTTATGCTGAATTCACTCAAGATGGGATTTGCTGACACCGCAGTGCTGCTTGTAACAGACTCTTGTTGAGGTGTTGACTTCAGCAGAATGTTTTACCAAGAGGGATGCTCTTCACAGACTTGTTGATACGAAAAGCACATTTATATGTGTGATGCAGCCATCAACACCTCAGCAAACATCAAAGCGATACGGCTCTATATTGGTGTTTTTAGGATTTAAAAGTTATTATTAATTTAAATGCGTTATCTTGGGACTTGCAGAGACTTAATGTAATATACTGATTTGTTCAATCAGCACGAAGAGCCTTCACAGTGCAATGTCTAGCAATCAAACAGTAACACTGACTGTCAGTGTCGGTAAAAGTACCTTACCTTTATTACCTGCTGCATGTGTTAAAATCCTTGTAGCAGGAGAGTCAAGGCTACACAATAATGGCTATAATACAGTACAGTTCTTGAATTCAAACACAGTAGACGGGATGTACTCTAGTTGCACCCATGTCTCTAACTTGTGATAATTAGTTAATAGAATGAATTTATAAGAATGCAGAAGATCTCTAAACAAAGTGGGTTAATTGGAAAATGAGATAGTGTGCCTCTTCTTCATAGCTAATGTTAAATTGCTTATCATCTTAGGCAGCTACACTATGTTGAAAAAGTATTTATTCACCCATCCAAATCATTGAATTCAGGTGATCCAATCACTTCCATGACAACAGGCGTATAAAATTAAGCAGCTTTGTGATAGAATCGATAGCTCTCATGGCTCTGATGCCAGCGTGGTACCATAATAGTATGCCACAGCTGCAACAAGTCCAGTCATGAAATTTTCTCTCTACTAAATACTCTGCAGTTAACTGTTAGTGGTATTATGACAAACTGGAAGTGATTGGGAATGACAGCAAGTCAGCCAAGAAGTAGTTGGACATGTAAAGTCACAGTGGGATCACTGGATGCTGAAGTGTATAGTGCACAGATGTTAGCAACTCAAAACTTCTGGCAATGTTCTACTCACATGGGGTATAATGCATGTGTGATGCTGTTGACTTCAAATGAGGATATAGAAAGGCAATACTCCAAAGGATCTGCTGACTCTCCTTTTATTAGAGGAAACAAAGTCTAGGACTAAGGGGGGGGTGGCTTGCCCATCACTAGCAGCGAGGTCACCGAGATAGTTAACCAACTCGTTGATGGGCCCCTGGGGTTGCTGAGATTGGCTCATACTGTATTTCCTTAAGGCCTAGGATGTTGTCCAAGTGTCTTTCTTGACACACTTCTGCAATATTGCATGGAGATAAAAACATAACATAATTAAACATTAATTAGATCATTTACTCAGGGATGAATAAAGTATTCTGATTCTGATCTGGGGACGGTGCTTCTGGAGTGGCAGACTGGGGTGGAGGTTCCCATTATTAAAAAGGAGGTTTAGAGGGTGTCTGCTGATTATAGGAGGATCACACTACTCAGCCTTCCTGGGGGGTCTACAGTAGGGGCATCTGTTAGTTGAACTTAGAGAAGGTATTCAACAACATCCCTTAAGGTATCCGTGGGATATGTCTTTGGAGTATCAGGCCACTGGCCTGTTGCCATGAGCCTTTGGATCCCAGTACCCCACATTGGGAGCTTGGTACGCATTGCCAGCAATAAGTAAGACTTCCTGGTAGGCATTGGGCTTCACTAGAGCTGCCCTTTATCAGCAGTCCTGTTCATAATTTTTATGGATTGGTCAACAGTTTCCACTTTGGTGTTCTCAGGATCTTGTTTCTACTTTTTTTTGTTTCTGTTTGCTTCATCGGGTGGTGGCCTCCGGCTTACACTGGAGTGGTTCTTAGACTAGTGTAAAAGGGCAGAAATGAAAATTAGCACCTCTAAGTTTGAGGCCATGGTTGTGAGCAGGATAATGGTTGTTGTGATGAAAAGTGAGCATAAAAGCAAAGCTATTGATTCACCTGTTGATCATGAGCTCCTGGTAGTGACTAAAAGAATTAAATCCCAGATAAAAGCAGCAGAAATGACTTTCCTGAAGAGTAGATGAGGGAGGGTGAGGAGTTCGGGAGGGACTCAGTAGAGCCAATACTCCTTCATATAGAAAGGAACCAGCTGAGGTGGAGCTTGGGAGAGGGAGGTCTGGGTTTCTCTGCTTAGTTTGCTGCCCTTGCAGCCTGGCCCTGGCAGAAGATGGATTTATAGATGGATGGATGGCAAGCCTCGCATAGGGTTATTAGGTGAGAAAAGGAGTCTTGCTATACTTTAATTTTCCTTTTTGTTTGTTTATTTTACATGAACTGTCATTCCATTGTTATTTAGTATCATGGGATTGAATGAATAACTGCAGTAATGTTCTAGCACAAGGAATATCATGCTGCTTGAAAAATTTTACCTTTGGTTTTTCTCATAGCCTTGGGCAATCTAATCAGTATTTGTGAACTTAAGCAACTCTGTCACAAATATAAAAAACTGCACACGCTAATCTTTGTTGCCATACCAATCTATCGCCTCGAGCATTTCCATTATGAATCACAAACTGACTTTGACTCCCACTAGATTTGTCTGAATGTCTGGATTCAAATAAACTCTAGATAATAACAGGACAGTCAGTTCTGATACAGAAAATGCACTGCCACCATCAAATTATAGCAATACCAACCATTGTCATGGTCAGTTTCATCATTTAGTGTGAAAGCTGTATCACAAATTAAATTAATGTTTCATCATACCAAAGGCCAAACCGTTGTACGCAAATGTCAGTGAAATTACCCTTAATTATAATTAAGCACTGCTACATTATTCAGTGTCTAGCGCAGTCTGTAAAACATAATTGTTGGATCACAATCTTTACCCCAACTTGACATAAAACTAAACAAAAAAGTACTAAGCTGTTGTTCCTACGTGTGAATTACGCTCAGCCTTAGTATGATGGGGCACCGTTGTTCATACACCTATCTATAAGCTACTTTCCTAACCCCTCATTATTAACAGCAACAAAAATGCACGTCTTAGGTTAAATTTTATCTAACATATTGTCTGAGTTTACATGTAAATGAAATTCAAACTCTTTACATTCATTCATTCAGTCAGCAGGATCCTCATATAAAAACAGCTCTATTATGCTACTGATATCAAAAACTCCCCGGGGTATATTCAAATTAAACATCATCGGCTCTGTATGACAATCTCACACTCACACAGAAAATAAGTATATATTGTAACTACTTTTCACAGCACTTCACTGATTTTTTTAAATATTACTTGTAGAAAAACTTTAAATGGACATAAATTGTGAAAAAAGAGCGTTACTCATAAAAAATGGAAATTTCTAGATGTCTTGTGAGTTATTTCCTGCACATTTCTCTCTAAATTAACATGAAACCTATGAGCTCAAGCAGAACTGAAAAGTTATGTAAGGTTAAACACTGCTTGTTCACGCGACAAAAGTCAGTAATGATGGACCTGCAGAAAAAAAACATCGGGGACAGAGCAAACAAGTATGTAACTGAGTTGTACGGTGAAAGCTGCATTGCTTTATATAATAGGAAAGAGGGCATGCCTCTGTAGGCCACTTTCCATGTTTGTGCATTCACGCCTGCGAACAAAGACAAATCAATTATTGCCGTGTGGGCAAACATCAAGATAAAATGACTTGGCCACATGTTGACAGCCTCATCTCCCTGCTTCCACCCTCCAACCCGTACCATCTTATTTCTGCTCATTTAAATCACTTCGAAGTGAACGACCAAGAAAAACGGAGGTCCGCTCTTGGCTCTGGGCTGACAGTGACATTCATGTAATTTAAAAGAGGCAATTTTTCCCTTTGTCTCTGTCTCGCAAGAAAATAATATTGATCGCTGCCAAAGAAAGCATGCGATTCAGGCTCGCGATAAATGTCAAATGAATAAACAGCAATACGTTTTCATTTGATTTTTGAATTGCTTTGCTACAGGCTGTACATGATTCCCGGACAATTCCTGGGCTTCCTAAACAGCACTAATCCTGTTTAAGTATATTAGTTTGGCGTTGTCACTCTGTATGTGGCACAATGCTCATGTAATGTGTGGATCTGTCACCCTCGTATCATTTTGTGTCTTTACTCCACAAATGTAAATTAAAATTCACAGGTTGCTTCAGACATATAAGAAAGGAAGTCATACACAGGTTCAACTGAATTCTCTGTTTTAACGTAACCAATAGAGGGATTTCTTTTCCATGAATTAATTATGGAACCTGTGTTTGCATTTAAATAGAAAGCAACACTTAAGAAATAATTAAACACATTTGTGATAATGACGGATTGCCAGTCAGTGGAAATTTATACTGTATTGAGTCACTTAGATTCAGGAATAGAACCTAATTGAAATCCTAGCGTCTTTACAGTAATTACAATAATTAGCATGTGTGTCCACATATATGCGTGAACAAACACACACAAATACACACACGCAATCTCTCTGACTGTCATCTCCTTGTTTTTTTTCCACACACACAGAATTTATGCAGCGCTACCCTTGTGATCAACCAGCTCAAAATGGTGGTTAATGAAGTGGCAAATCTAAATCATTAGCATAATTAATACAGACTCTTGATTGCCTTTTGGGTACCCCTCACTCACTCACTCTCTCTCTTTTTTTAATCTATTATTGACTCTATGCCTCATGCATTATTTTAGCTTTTAACTGATTTTCAGCAAATCTATACGTTTTTTGTACTTGTTCAGCAGTCACATGGCCTGAAGGCAAGCCAACCATGAAATCAACTATCAAATCAAAAGGATGCAATAAAGTGATGCTCACTCACCGAATGTGTATTTTGATTGAACAACTGAGTTGGGGCGATCCTGTGTATGTTGTTTTTGAGAAGACTAGTCTAGCTGTAGGTGCAGCTTTTAATGGATATTTAGGCTTCATAAGGTTTTTGCACTGAAAAGCGGCTTTACCCCCTGGCTGCAGACTAAATTATATTGTAAAGCATGTCTCCAGCAGCCTAAAGATAAAAAGGCAGTATTTCAATTCACGGTTCACTGTCTATTCCCTGTAGCTCCAATTTGTTCTTGTCAGCAATTTGTTGTTTTGTTGAAACAAACTCCTGATTGAAGTCACTTACTTGTTTGCCTTGAATTAAAAGTAATTTCTTAGCTAAGTTTATTATTAACAGTGGATGCTCAAGTTACAAAACAACAACAACTACAAAACAGCCAGATAATCAGCTCTGTGAGATTGAGTTTAGTTGAAGTGCAAGTAACTACCACTGGCTTGACAACATGCTCGCAATAACAATGTTTGGATTTAGCAGGTAAAGTATTATTTTAATATTAGTTTGTAAGTATTTAGCTATAAAGACAAGGTAAAACTTTTATTTTCTTTTGGAAAGGTGACAAAGTATAAACAAATGTGATGCATATACAGTTTCAGCCATTTGTGAGCAGGTGTATCTTCCTCGAATGCTAATCAGATCCGATTGGGCTAGCAAGCTTGGTTAGCAGGTTAGCAAACTGTATTCATAAATTTCACGGCCTTATGGCACACAAATAAAATGTAGCAAATTATTCCAATTATTTCAGATGATCCCACTCACCGAAACTGAAGCACAAGTTGGAGACGTGTTCAAAAGCTCTGGTAGAAACAAGGCAGAAAGGTCACTGACGCAAATTAGCAGATGAGACTTAGCAGGTAGGATGGGCTACATCTCCCCTTGTCCTGACACTTGACAGTCAAAGCAGTCATACTCCTTACTCACCAGTGTCCAAATTGAAGTATTATGTTGTTAAAGAGGAAACTTTCATATAGATGCTAAAACCATTTTTGCACCAAGCCATCCTCTCAAAATGCTCTAAAGTTGGTCATTTTGGAGTCTATGGGGACTTATTTGTGTTTGGAACCCGATTCAAGTGGCCATTAGATTAAGTGCATTTTTTTTTTTTAGCACTAATCCATTGGCTTCATTTTTAGGCCCCAAGAGCTGTTATTTGTTCTAGACATTTAATTGTTATGTCCCAGTGACCACTGAAATTGAAGTTGAGGCCCCCTCCCTAATTCATTTAGATGGGGTCTACAAAAAATAAAACCTCCCCAAAAACTGCACTCCCTAAGTCCTTGCTGAGGCGAAAGACTTGTTTCTAGAAGGCGTGTGAGTAAAGACTATAGAGCAAAAACAGCTTATGTAAAAACAGATACATAAAAATTCTATTTAAAATATTTAATGCAATACAGACACATTCATATGTGATTTTTCTCACCATTTAATCTTCTCATTTACACTTTTTCTTTTTAATAACATCTTCTCCAACTAGGGCAGTGGGGCTCAGTTGACAAAGGCAGAGGGATACAGGTCACCAGTCCACCACAGGCCTAGCAAACTGAGACAATAATTCACACTCACATCCACACCCACGACCAATTTAGAACCACCAATTAACTAACATGCCAGTCTTGGGACTGTTGGAGGAAACTCGAGCACCTGATGGAAAACCCACTTGGCAATGAGAAAAAGCATGTTAAGCTGACCAAGTAATAGAAAACTAAACTAATGTTGCTTAGGATAAATCACCCAACAAGAAGCCTGTCAGTTATGACAATGTGTAGCATTAAAAGTATGCTATAAAGATTTTATAAACCTCTTCAGGAATATTCTGGAGACCTTTAGAGCTTCCTGAAGGGCTGCATATTCTCCAAACTGTAAGTGGCCACAAGCTGGCAGTAAACTTGCAAGACTATAAGTGCCAGCTATTTTTATATTTAGAGGAACTTAAAGGAGCTATGGATAATGGCATGCAAATTTACTGTGTGCATTTTATTCTTGCGTCTGTATGAAGTGAAACTGGGGACTAGAGGAACTGATGCATGGAGGAGGATTTTGTCTTCATTAAAATTTATCTGAAGTCAACTTCTGCATTTTGAATTTTCACTGTCTGTCAGCCGTCAAATGAAAAAGTGGAGTGGGCCTCTCCACAGAAAACCGCAATAGACATTTAAAGCAATCAGAAGTGCTCTGAAACGTTCATATACATTTGTATAACCATAGTTTTGTTACAGACTGTTTAATTATCAGCCATTTTTTTGTTTGTATTTTGATCAAGTAAGCAATGAGCTGGATCCATACCCTACAAGAGGCCTTGGTGCAAATGTTTTTTAGCTGAACAGCCCTTTGCAGTGAAATCAATGTAACCACAATGCTTGTAGGAAAGTTTTAACTGGAAATAATACTAGAGTCGGTATTGTGTTTTGTCGACTGAACTGTTGATGCTGGTGCAAGTGTGTGGGACATTTACTTTTGATATGATATGATATGATATACCTTTATTAGTCCCACAAGGGGAAATTTCATGTTAAGGCTGCCGACCTATTGCACGCAATGGTGGCGCCATCTTACCCTCCACCATACATACATTACACAAAAACATCACATGGGGAAGACAGGTCAGAGAGGTATGAATAAACAGCGAAAATACACAACATGAGGTAAGGGGAGGAGAAAAAGCTCCACCCAGACTGAACTCCTATGGGAGGACAGTTTGAGAACAGAAAAAAACACCTCAGCACAAAAAAGCACATAACTTTAGACACATGACACCATACAGCACATCACAAGCAGTGGGGTGTGTGAGGGGTGAGGAGATAAGCATACGAAGGCGTTGGAACTAAGAGTCTAAACACAGTTTGTTATCAGGGGAGAAGTTGATTGTTATGCTTCAGCTCCAGCCTTGAGATCCCAGCTGGCGCCGATCGGGTAGCCGAATGGAATAAT
>VUQR01012128.1:0-15287 GCA_015108515.1 Hemichromis elongatus
GGTGGCGCCCGTGTCCGGCAGCCTCGCCTCTGTCAGTGCGCCCCAGGGCAGCTGTGGCTACAATGTAGCTCACCATCACCAGTGTGTGAATGTGGTTTGAATGGATGGATGACTGTAATGTCAAGCACTTTTGGGTACCTAGGGACTAGTAAAGCGCTATATAAATACAGGCCATTTACCATTTACCCTTCCAGGACCTGAAGGTCCATAAAGCACCCCCCCCTGACAGCCAAACCCATCTGTTCTCTGATTGGATAGTTTAATTTGTGATTGACATGCCATTGACCAATCAGCTTAAAGGAAGAAAAATCGGGTCAAAATTCGTACTTGTAAGTTGAAACTTGAGTGCAGAGTTTCACAGCCATTTTTTCGGCTAAGTCCACACACAAATCTTTTTTACGCACACACAAATCTTTTTTTACGCACACACAAATCTTTTTTACACACACACAGATTCTTTTTTACACACACACAAATCTTTTTTACACACACACAGATTCTTTTTACACATACAAATCCCACTTTACAAATACAAAACTGATTTACAAGTACAAAATATTTATGACCACAATTTGAGCCCATAGATTGCAGGCTTTGTTTCTATTGGTTGTGCGAGGGTACATCACAGTTCATAGCAGCATGCACAAGGACTCCTCGCTGGCGCACTTGTGCTGTGCTTTGCTTGGTGCAGCTGGAAAACTTTCCAGGATTCCAAGTTTATCCGCTCCACACAAAGCGCCCTGCCTCCTGTATCGTAGCTATACACACTGAACACAATGAAGGAGGGCTAAAGGGTTAGTCTGTGCTACATTCAGCTGGATCACGCTTGTTCCTTCTCAGAACGCTGTGGACCTTCTGCTTGGTCATTTCTGATTTGTATAAAAAATGTTATGGTCCAAAGTTTGGAGACATATCATGATTGCTGTGAAATTTCAGCTTCAAAGATCAAAAATGTTTTTAAAAATGATCTATTGTTAAATATATGCAGATTTTTCATTTTGAGCTCTACTGCGAGTCTAATAATTCAGACTCAGATATTAAGAGAATGTGCAACTAGTCGCCTAATTTATTTATTTGTCTTGTTTTGTAGACAAGAGGAGTGCTTATCTGAAGTCATCATTGAAAAGCTGCTCTTTAGGCAATACTTTCTGAATGTCCCAACAGCAAAGGAAGCGTGGGTACTCCAGGACCTCAGGACAGTCTGGTTCACCGGACAATTGGAACTTAAATCAGAGCAGCCTATGAGCATCTTGAAAAATCTGAAGTGACCTGTAGTCAAGAAAGCAGCGAACAATTCCAAATTCCATGGAATTACAGCAGCGCATACCCAAGGATTTGGCATTTAGTTGGCATAGCAAAAAGAAATACTGTCTGGAGTTCATCAGCACATGTCCTTGTTTAACACAAAGGAATTTCCTCTATTGAGAACCTTATAAGACAGCCTGCTAACAAAAGTGGACAACGTGTAAGCAGTGGGATTTTCCACTGAGACTTTAAGATTTCCTAAAAGTTTCTAATGGACAATGCTGGGCTGAAGCAAGGGCTGGAATCTGCTCCACTTCATGGAGAGAGAGCCCAAATGTTTTCTTTAGAAGATCAGTCTTCTGCACCCGAGGACAAGGCCTCCACACCATCGCCATCGATTAACATCTTGCCGAAAAGGGAATCTGCTAATTTGAAATCCGAGATTGAACCTAATGTCGATGATTTTCCAGAGGAAAGATGTTCTGAGAATCAGGAAGTTTGTGGGCAGAAGAAACAAATCCTCGATCATTCAGAAGGAAATCTTTCCACCCCTTCTCCGAACGTCTCCCCTTCTTCTCTCAGGAATCAGCCAGCCAAAAGTGAAGTCCTGGAAGCTGAAAAACCCAAACCAATGACAAACGATCAAATATTAGACTTCATCCAGAAAGAGGTTGCATTACTGAGGTCGGGTTTAAGAAAGGAGGATTATACCGAGCGGCAAAGATTCGGCGCTGTTCTTACTGAGCAGTGCACTGCTGCAACTGGACAAGAAGATGATGTGAAGGGAAGCAAAGGAGTTGAGTTATCTCCCAAGTCTAAAGAGAAATGTGATATATCTGCATCAGACAAACACTTAGCAGGTAGACTAAACTCTGTTGTTGACAGCTCAAAGCACGTTCTTAAAACGACCTTGTTTAATGTGTAACTTTCATCTCCTTACATCCACAGATTATCAACTTGTCATCTTGGAGGCCACTCCCACTTACATAAAGAATGAAGCCGAGCACCCAGTGATTGTGACAGCAGTTTCTGCAGTCACGTTGCCAGAAGAGACTGAGAAGTACCCGAGATTAATGGTCAGCTGCAGTTCCTCCCAAGGAGAGCACGAGAGAGTCAAAGTGAGCGAAGGCGCTGGAGACCAAGACGAAAATGTAAACGAACAGAAGAACCCTGAAGACCAAGAGTACTGCCACGCTGAATCTGAGGAGGCGGCTGCACTTTCCAGCCTAGATTCAATACCTGATAAAACTGAGATTGACAATACACAATTAGTCTCTGCGGAGGAGCAATCGGTGTGCAGCCGAACAAGTGATTGTACTGCGGAGGAGGATGCAACTGGTGTGTGTCTACAGGCAGGTTTGAGCATATCTCTTCCTTTGGATGAAGTCAACAAAATCACCCCTCCACCTAGACCTGAAGGTGTGGACACATTCTTTGTTGCAGTTTTAAATAAACCAGAATATGAACAGAGTTCAGTCACGGAAGAATTATCAAAGCCGGACATGCATCTTTTAAACACAAAGCAAAGGGAAGTAAGGTTTGAGGACCCTTCATATGAAGATATAAGTGATGAAAGTCCAGAACGTCCGACTATGGCTGAGGAGATACCTTCACCTCCATGTGAGGCGTCTGAAGCCAGTATTATGCAGTCTGGACATGTGCAGAGTCAGGCCAAGACTGCAAAGAACCAAACACTTAGCACAGCACAACGTTGCTCTTGTCCATGTTTTGTCGAAACTGAGGATGGGTTTGAGCGTTTGTTATGTCCTAAATGTGACCGTGAGAAACATTTAGGCTGGCAGGCAAGCTGCTCGTTGAGCCCCCTTTCTGTAACACAAGATCAAGAGGAGACCGATGAGGACAGTGATTGGCTACTTATGCCTATTAGCGTAGCAGATGTTAAATGGGAGCCACCAGATGAAGGCCAGGCTGACCCAGAAACAGTTTCACAGCATGATGGTGAGCATGAAGACCAAGTCAAACAAAGTGGCACAGCCGTCTGTGAGGTACCCACATCTGCTCCGAATCATGTACCAGCTTCTGCTTTTTCTCTGATGGAGGTTTTTGACACACCTTCTCATCAAGCGAAGGTCATACAGTCTAGAGAGACAATCCAACAATCCTTCATGCTGCCTTCTTCCTGGGGAATAACTGAGACAAAAGCTCATGCTCCTCAAAACAGGGAGCCGCACTGTGATCCCGATGACAGTTGTGAAACCGAAGATAGTTTCGATTACTCGTCTGATTCAGAACGCAACTATCTGACAGTGCCCAGACAGTTGTTAAATAAGCTGTCAGCGCCTGCATCACCAGAGAAAAATGTCTCCGATTCTGAAAAAGAAAACGAAGATCATGAAATGACACATTTACAACAAAGTCAAACGGGGGGCAGAAGCAAGTCTTCAGAAAAGGATGACGTCATCAACCTCGATTCTGACACAGAGGACGAAGATGTCCAAAACTGTCCAGAGACACAAACAAAGAGATTATTCTCTACGCGCACAAAGAAGAGCGGAGCGGCCAGCCTTAATCAGCGGAAGAAACCTTCCTCTGAAACTGTGGATGCTCAGTGCAGAACTGTGAAAGAAAAGTGTCAAACAAATGGACGTAAATCTACAGATTCACCAGCATTACAGGGCCAATCCAGATGTTGTCATGAAGTCATCCAGAGTGGGAACTCTGACCTTTCACAAAGGACAGAAAAATGTGGGCATTTGCTTGAAGAAAAAACTAGGTTCCAGCATATCAAAGAGATCCCCCCAAACATTTCAAATGACCCTGCTGTTATAGTGATATCTGACACAGAGGATGATGGAGACCAACGTAACAGACATGTCAAGAGGAGAAGTGGACTCATCTCTCCATCTCTGAGGAGGGGAGGTACTACACATGGTGAAAAAAGGAAAAGAAATGAAACGCAGGACAGCAAGTATCAAAGTGCTGAAACAAAGACCAAAGAGCCTGGTGTGTTTCCTGCAGACACAAAGTCTCAGCATCAGTCCAGACTTCAACATCCACAGATGAAAGAAAAGAGACAGGACATAAGTTTTAGACAATCGCACATTATAAAGAAGAGAAAACTGAATAAAGTTATGAGGCATCCTAAGCATTTTCATCAAAAGCCCAACAGACTAGCTACCCCAAAAACAGTGGAAACAGACATGGAGGAAGTCCTCAAAAGTAAGACAGTTTCTTTAGAAATGGAGGATAGCAATAGTACCTTCATTGAAGGCCAAACCAATATTTGTGCCCATGAAAACTCTCAAATCAGTCTGTCATCCAAAGACTCATCTGAGAAGCTTCTGCAGTTTGTGGAGAGGGATGTATGCTCCACTAAAGCTTGCCACAAGCATGTTCAACAAAAGGCAAAAAGGCAATTAACCTCAACAGTGGAAAAAGTGGTAGAAAAAGGTGTTAACAAACCTAAGAGAAGAACCATAGTACTCTCATCACAAACTGAGGGCAGCAATGATGCACAAAGTAGTCCATCATCCAAGCACATGCCCAAAAGATATCCCCAGACTCTGGATGGCAGGGATTACTCCACTGATCCGGTGATTGCTCACTTTCTTGTTCAGAAATCTTCTCAGCCTAGTGAGCACCTGAAACACGTGGAGCAGTCTACAGTCCAAAACCACGTAACCCTGGTGACACCAGAGACCAGCAAAAGCACTCGCTCCTCTAAAAAGAAGCAACATTTTTACAGAGAGATAAATGACAAGACTGTATACAGAGGGAAACTCCACACTCAGACACACCATACATTACTTTCTAAAACTAAAACCAGCTCAGCTAGTCCCAGACAACATTTTTCTTCATACAGTTTACAGGAATCTCACTCCTTCTGCAACGCCTTAACATTAAGTCAGTCTGGCACTCCTACCAAGGATCCGTCATCCTCTCCATCCATGCAGCAGTCAACCAAGAAAGTGTTTACTGACTGTCAGAAGAGCTTTGACCCAACCTGGAGAGCACAAAAAACTAGTCTAGAGAGCAACCTACGAACCCACAACGGTTGCAAGTCACGAAAGAATGGTAGATCTGCACCAAGTCACCGTGATGTGGCACCCAAACGGAGAGACGGCTTCTACCAGTCTGTACCTCTTCTGATGAGGAGGACCAAGTGTGAAGCCATTCAGCTGACAAAAGCGAGAAATTGGGACACTCCACAGAAACAAAGTGTGTACTTTTGAAGTCTCTAAAATGTTTTGGATTATTATACATGAATTAGTCGTTTAGATCATTAAATGTGTTTAATCTCACTGCATGTTCCTAAACCTCATTCTAAATGTAGGATTCCCTGTGAGCGAAGGCTATAAGTGGAAGAATGGAACACGCTTCATGGCTAACAGAAGATGATCCTCAACAACACGCACATGGACTGCATATAAAATATGAGACTTCTGGACCAAATGTAAAACTATACATTTATACGTTTGTTTGTTTTGTTTTTCTAACTGCCCCGAGGGAACTGATTTGGTTTGTTTTATCTGCCTGTAGAGGTGCCACCCTTTCTGTCTTTGGTTTATCAAAAGCATTTCTGTACAATACAGCCACATTTCATATAAAACTGTAAAATCCTCAATCTTTTTACCTGTTGTCAGTGTAAATATGTGCATTTCATGAATGTTATATCATTAACATGTGTCACCATTGTCATTGTTTGTTTAAACTGGAATCAGTTTGTAAAGGCTGCTTCATATATTTACCTTTTCACTTTGAAAGCTTATCTAGTACACACCGGCATTAAATTATACTGCAAAAACGATTAAGAGAGATGATAAATTGACAAATGAAATATTTATGTTCATACTATAAAATGTGCACTTTATTAAGTACATAGCACTTGTCAGTGAAAACCAGAACCATCACCATATAAAGCGTACATTAAAAATCAAACTAAATCTTAAAATCTTCCTTGGAGTCCTTTCAATGTCTGACCAGTATATTCGTTACAAGTTAGCAAAGTTTGATTGCATTACTGTTGCTTTATACAGAGACATGTTGTTGATAGAGGTGACATTGCCATCGCTGTCGGCTCGTCTCTCATTACATCTGAAACGGTAAATGGACTGATTCTTATACAGAGCTATTGAGTTATTGTGCAAATATACTCTTTGTTTATTTGGGGAAACCTGAAGTCAGCTGAGACGGAAGAAGTCAAACATGCTACGTCCAGATAAACAAAAGCAACTGGTGGCAGATTTCTTATGTATTAATCACATATTTAATCATATCACATTAGTAACAGTATTTTGTGCTCCACAGAGGGGCCTTATGCTCCACACACACAGTGAGGCCATTGTGATGAGACACTAAACAGATAGTGAGACTCCTGCTTATCAGGGATGTAAATCCTTAGGTGACGGCCAAGCAGGAAACAAGGTGATAATTCTCTCTGTGAGGGAGGAGGGATAGCCCCCCACCACCCCCGTGAGAGGGGCCAACGAGTTTGTGGAATGTTCTTTGTCTGTGTCTGTATATAAGATGTAAGGGCGGTGGCCACAATTCAGAGATGATCCTGGTGTCTTAGCTTTGACTGGCAAAATCTACAGCCTAGTATATGGAAAGCATGCACTGGTGAACTCAACAATGCAAAAAATATGCAGTCTTTTTGTTCCACCCCTCTGAATGAAAGCTAAGAGTCTGCACTTCAACTGAATCCAAGTGGTTTCATTTGAAAATCGTTGTGGTAATGAATAGAATCAAAACTACAAAAAGTTGTCTCTGTCCAAATATTTATGGACCTAACTGTACATCTCACCAGTTATCTTTCCATTCTTTCAAATCAGATCAGTTTAACTAGTTTTTTTTTTTACCCTAAAAACTAAGGTTTGATTAGACCTTTGTTAGGGAGAAATATTTTCACATATGGTTAAGATGTCCTTTTATGCTTTCATATTTTTTATTTTTCCCCTTTGTAACCAACAGCATGCCCTTATTATGGAGAGTTCAAGGTAAATTTTGCAGACAGGAAAACCTTCCTCGGCTGCCACGGGAATGTGAAATTCACAGAGAAACCCCCATGTCCTTCCATCTCTGCGTGCACTCTTGCACACAGAGCTTTAGCAGGCCTAAATAAGGATGAGAAACTTTAATAACATAGAAAGAATATATTTCTCTAACACTAAATAATTATATGTGTCTAAGTATAAACGACAATCCTAAAATTACACTCATAATAAGTAAATCCTCTATGGTTCATCTTGAGTGTGTGTGGATGTATTTGTGTTTCAGCACCTAGAGAAGTAGAATAATTGCAGTACACAAGTTTATACGTTGAAAAAATAACAGTTGTCTACAACTTAAAAGAAGCAAAGTTGTATTGTATTGTGGTATCCAATAAAAACTGCAAAAACACTAAGATATTATCTGATAGGGAGTTTATCAAAGAGTGTTTGTTGGCTGAAATTGGATAAACTCTACTCATATCCTCAGGTTCTGTCTTCGGTTTTTGGTTAATCTAAGTATTTATGTACAGAAGGGTAACCAAGGATACATATAAATGGTAAATGGTCTGTATTTATATAGCGCTTTACTAGTCCCTAAGGACCCCAAAGCGCTTTACATTACAGTCATCCACCCATTCACACACATATACATATAAACAAACTGTAAACAAATAGAAACCTGAAGTGTTCATTATTTAGTTTCATCAATCAACAAAATGCAGTGAATGAACAAAAGAGAAATCTAAATCAAATCAATATTTGGTGTGACTACCTTTGCCTTCGTCTAGATACACTTGCACACAGTCTTTGAAGGAACTCGGCTGTTAGGTTGTTCCAAACGTCCTGGAGAACCACAGATCCTCTGTGGATGGAGGCTTCCTCACATCCTTCTGTCTCTTCATGTAATCCCAGACACATTGATGATGTTGGGATCAGGGCTCTGTGGGGGCCGTACCGTCACTTCCAGTACTTCTTTACGCTGATGATAGTTCTTAATGACTTGGCCTGTATGTTTGGGGTCTTTGTACTGCTGCAGAATACATTTGGAGCCAATTAACAATCATTTATATTTCTAAAAGCGTTTTTTGTTTACTGAATTTTTTCACACCTGCCTAAAACAACCTTTTATCAAGGCTGATTACAGAGTGCAACAAAGGTCAAGATCCTAAAGAACATGGGGCAGAAAACAGAAAGTCACAAGGACAGGACACATTTCTGTTGTTCTTACCAGTTACTCTGTAATAGGAGAGTATATGTGTATAGGAGAGTAATAGGGATCAGTATTTATGCTGTTAAATGTTTTTGCTTGTAATACCATCCAGACTTAACAATTTAACTGTATTTTCTTTTTATTTAATAAGCAAGGAAGATATGATTGGAACTTCTGCAGAAGAAGGACAGTAGATATTATTGGACGAAGGATGCTGAAAATGGAGATTCCAAGAGCAAGATCACAGAAAAGGTTGATGGAGTACGTACAGAGGGTTGGTGTGACAGAAGACAGGGTGAGATGGAGCCGGATGATCAGCAGAAAGAGGAAGAGTTTAAAGACTGTTCTTAACTTTGAAGAGGCACCGTCTCATACCATCTCTAGCTGCCTGTTGTTGAAGATGCAGTTAAAACTGCTGTTCTTCTTGTGTGTGTCCTTGCATTTGACCACCAGAGGGAGACAACGCAATATATAGTACACGCGGCCAAATTATTACATTGAGATGATGTATACATCTGTAGACCCGCAATTACAGAAATGTGTGTTTATCAGAGAAGTCAAGAACGTGAATATTATATCACGTAGATTTCACCGTTTTACCGTAAGGAGTCAGTGACCATTACAAGATATGTGTGTTTTAGTAGACATGCATCAAAAGCTGTGAACTCTATTTTTCTATTAAAGTCAGCGTTCACAGGCAGCTCGTCTGTGTTGTTTTCCATAACAATGCACTCCCCATACACTCGTGTTTACTGTTGTCTGGGCTAATATTACGTGTTCATACACGGAAGAAATGTTTCCCTCTTACATTTTCAAAGGTTGATTTTATGTACCTTTAAAAGTTACTTGGACACAGATTTTTATTATTTTAAAATGTAAATGGCATTTAATGTAATGTGATATGCGGTATGGGGGATGAGCTCTTTTAAAACTATTAGATTGTGCTGAAAAGTCCTGAAAAGGACCTTAAAGCCCCACAAATAGTCAGTATGGTTTTTTTTAAAAGTAGGTATTTAGTTATTTATTTTTAATCTAACTGAGTAACCGTGTGTTGCAGCTTGATGAGGACCGCAGGCTGCATTTGAATATCCCGCCTCGTCAGTCGACTCCTCCGAGCTTTGCCGAGGCGGGGATTCACACGGCTCTCTTCTCCCGTAGAGTTGGTAGTGTGTCGGGAAGCTGCACCGAAGCTCCGGGCACCGAAAGGTAACTTTTATAAAGCAACTGTTATATTGCGAATGTTTCATTTTCAGAAGAGCTTTATCAAAGACTGGAGCATTTCACTTAGCCCCCCGCCTTTTCCTCTTGGATGTATCGCTTGAAGAACTAGGAACAGAGCGCGCAGCTCACGAAGCCGGGATGAGCGGGACCTCCGCGGGGTCGGGCGCGGCGCCCTGCCGCTTCGCGCACTACTTTGTTATTTGTGGAGTAGACACAGAAACGGGACTTGAACCGGACGAGCTTGCAGGTATGTGGCTTCTTTTCTGTTTTTGAAGTCTTAACATGTTTTAGAGTCAAATGGAACCGCAACGGTCTCCTCTCGCTTTACACGCTGTTGTTAACTAAACCGATCCATCCACCGCTACGGAGCTCACACTGTTTAGTGTAAACCATTTGATACAATAATGTAACATGTAGCAAGATTTGAAAACATCCTAAACACAAGTGTCACATGCACACCTTTACAAACAAAATGCAAAACGAATGGAATGAAGCGGTTACTTCAAAGAGTTACTACAGGGCGAATAAGCGCCGTCTATACATTAGGTGCACGTAATAGAGATATGCATCATTCCTGCCTGATCACAGCGTATGAGCTGCGGAAACCAATGTCATTTAAGGTAATAAGTTTTTGAGAAATCAGCAGTAACCTATCTTTTCCGAATCCTATAATCTGATCTCGGCTTCCTGTGCTGTGCTGCATCTCAGAGCTGCTCTGTAGCTTCAGCGTCAGTGTCTCCCAAATGAATCTATTTTGAGTTTGATGCTTGCTGTTGCTTAATCTTATATATTTTAAGTAACTGTTACAACCAAATAAACCCATTACGTGTTCTTCGCCGGTTTGTTTGTGAGAGTTTTAATGGTGAAATAAAAAAAGCAGAGTTGCATTTATTTTATTGACATATAATTCCTGTACATAGGTGGCAGGATCCCAGTTGTGTATTCACAGAAATCACTTTTCAACCTGCTTATTAAAGAAGAGCCAGTGTCTGCTCCGTTTCAGCATGGTTACTTTGTCACCAGATGCGTTCACTCACTGGCTCAGTTTTTATTTTCTCCATCTGTAACAACCAGCTTTGCTTTGTGGATCAACAGGAGAGCAGCTTGCTGTACTGCACCACAGTCAAACCTTCGCCTCTGGGGCAAAGTTCTGAATTGTAAAGTCAATGTGTTCATGTTGCACACAAGTGGCTTGGCTTAAAGCCTCGACGATTAAGTGAAATGCGTGAAGTTAATGGAGCCCAAACAACACTGATCATATATACATATAGTATATTACATTTTTATTAAAAAGGGGAAATAATGGCGTTATTGTTGCTAACTTTCCAGCACTGGGTTTCATAAACGTGTACTTATCTTTGCTTGACTGTGGCCATGTGCTCAGCAGTGATGCTACTGTGCTGCAGTGCTGGGATACAAACCGTAAAGGCATCATTGTTTAAAAACAAACAAACAAACAGGTATTTTAAAAATATGCTTAAAACTGCTGTGATGGGAAGCTACAGTTTTATACCAGGGACAGATTACATACGACGTTTTAAACTTTATCAGAGATGGTCAGTGCTGAAGTGGCCAGCTGGGTAGGCTTATCTGTAGCTATCTTTAGTAATTTCATCACAGACACTTTTGGAACCAACAGTTTTTCTTATAAATAAAATAAAATGTGTTGCTTTTATGAGTAAAATAATTTTTAAAAATGTTACAGCGCTGCTCTGATCTGTTTCTCTGGCCCTTTTTGAAAATGTCATTTATTGTAATCAGATCTGTTACCACGGTCTCTCCTGATCCCCAGTTGTATGCAAAGATAATGTTACAATGATTGATGTCAGCATATTCATTTTTTGTCAAGCTCAGGCAGCATCTCAGCAACCCCACTTATTCGTTTGCCCCTAAGTTAAACATGGTGACCCACATTAGGCTGTGTTCTGTGCATTTGCTGTTTTTAGGCTGTGACTCCCCTCCTCCCTGGTTTTTGTGTGCTACTGTGGCCTTATTTCCCTCTACTTATTGTTTTAGTAAGAGGGCTCAACTTCCTGCAGACCTGCCTCAACCTCCTTTTACAGTTGGCAGTATCATTATCATACAAGTGTTTCCCACACGGGGTTGGGTGGAAACCTAAAGTCCATGTGTGGATAATTGAATCAGTTTGTATTTTCATTTATATTCTATTTTCATCAGCGAGAGTAACTAATGCACAATTTATTTCCTATTGGACAATGCTCACTCTTATTTTAAAAGTTTAGTTGTTGGTAACCAACCAATCCTAAGTGTAGTATATCCCAGTATTTTTCTCTCCGTCTGGCTCATTGGCCAGTCAGTGTGTTATTGTGGCAATCCTTGATATCATCCACCTGCATCCTTCAAAAGGGGTCTTTTGAATATTTGAATGTAGTCAATCTTATCTTCTGCTCTTGAGCTGAAATCTGCAGAACCAATCAGCTGGTGAGGAACTTTTTCTTAACTGGTTAAATCTCTCCCGTAAGAAGTGACTGTCTCAGCCCAGGCCCACACCCCATACCGCACCACTCAGCCTCAGAGCTATAAATACATCCTGGCTGTCAGACAGGTCCTAAAATAGTTTTTGCATTCTAACACCAGATGCATTTTGGGTCAGCAGCATTGTGGAGTTGAAGTGACCACCCTGAAAAGCTGACTTTGGGGTGAGAGATGTCACGTGCAGATTTAGATATGAAGTCATGGCTTGCACATCTCTCAGTGTAACAAAGGTATGAGGTTTGTGCACTTGGTGGAGAGGAAGCAGCTGCTGGTTTCAGACCCCTGTAGCTGCATTCTTCCAGCTTGTTAGAGATAGTTCTGTTTTCAGAAATGTATCCAAAATGTTTTCATCCAGTTCAACTGTTTATGTGAAGCTTGCTCAACTATAAAACACACAAACATACATCACGTGATGTTCCACTTTTATCTTATGGCAACGTTTATGGCAGGTTTTAGTGACTGTGTTGAAATGCTTGATAATCTCTGTTTGCAGCAAAAAATAACTGAAGTGAGATAATGAAGATATTTTTATCTTGTTGGATATAACACAAACAAAGTTTAACTGTCAGAATGTGATTTGCGGTTGAAATAAGGTGATAAATTTGCAGTATATGTTATTGCAATACTCAGGATTGCAACATGTTCCCAAATCCCAATAATAATCTATCATTGTGATGTTATCAAATGGAGAGATGTCTGGTGATTTCCTCCCTTACCAGCCAGTTTGGGATGCTGTACGATCGATTGCCCAGGAGGCTTTACTTCTCCAATTCTATACCCATTTATGGCTCTTAATATTGTGTTTGCACAGTAACCTCCCTTGCTACTAGCGGGAGCTCGGAAGCTGCCCAGCGCAGGTTTAGATATAAGTGAAGCACAGGAGCTTACGGGACAGCCGTGAGGTGGGAGTGTCTTTGGGCTGCTGCAGGCCACAATGGGATTTAAAGTGCTAAAAGTCCCCTCTGGCCTGGACCATCTGTCTGCACCAGACCAGCCTGAGAGCAGTCAGGACAAAGACTGCATCATAACGCCCAACATGACGAGTATGCTAATGACAGGGGCTCACAACAGACGCTCCTGTTGACTCACGTTAACAATAGTGTGCATGGGTAATGGACAGATAATATGGCACAGACAATTATAATGGCTGCTAACATCTCTACAGTTTTTGTATGGTAATAATAATGTTGATCTCATTATTAGATAGAGGCGACTCCTTTTTCTTTCAGAGTTTTTGTCCTTTCGGACAGTGAATCCACTTTTGCCGTGCTTGCTTTTGCTATAGATCTTAGTCTTTCTGAATGTGGATTTCTGTCTTTCACGCGTTATTACTTCCTTACTCCCCTCTTCTAGCCGGAGTCTTTTTTACTTGGCTCTCCCTCGTTTGTTGCCTCGTGTTCTGTCAGCACGGCCGGCCTGTCGTTAAGCTTTTTAGAGTAATCCGTTTAGACACTTCCTCCAGGCTACACAGAGCACATCTCCGCAATATAACACACAGCCAGGCCTGAGCAGTGTCTCCTCCACTACCCTGCACATACTCAGGCTATTGACTCCACTCTGCTTCCTGCAATGTTTGCCCATCAGCATCCTCTTATTATAAAACTTGTCACTATAGGTGGACTTTTTAATGACTGTGGATGTTTTTGCCTTGACATGGAGACAAAAGTTTTCTACTGACTGAGGTCTGATGTTCTCCAGAAAAACAAACACTCAGAAGTAGAAAAAATTTGCTTGTATGAATGTGTGTGTGTGTGTGTGTGTTGGATAAACTGCTTTAAAATGCTTGAGCAGAAAAATACTACAGTATATGAGAACCATATCATTTACCATTCTGAGCACAAATGGTACCTCTTTCATTTATTGTCATATGCTTTCACCAAACTCCCTCCCTCTTTAGCTCAAGCTGGTGGAACATCTGCCTTTGGTTAAAAAGATCTATCCAGAAAAAAACAATAATTTATGATTCTAAATGGTAAACTTGTGGAATACTTAAGATTGAGCTTACAGGTAGACTTTTGATTAGATCCCATTTATGAGTTTACAACTGATTTAACTATATATATATATTAGTTTAATTTTGCTTGTAGAGGCCTGTAGATATGGGGCCCCATCCTAGATGACCGGCTGCTAACCAAAGTTCAAGAGTTGGGGGTGGGGTGGGGTGTGGTATTGATCGATCAGCTGCTTGTGGGAGTCAGTAGGGCCTGCCAACCTCAAAGGATGCTGGGAGCTGTTGCGGTAATATCCCTTTGCAAACTCCTCTCAGCCTCTGAAACCAAAGTGAGCAGTTGCTTTTGAAAGGCCTGAACAACCATCTCGTAGCCCCTCCCTTGACGTGATCTCTAACCCCAAGCTCCATATGTCCTCTCCCTTAAAGAGACAAAAGAGGGCAGTGAAAGCTGAAAAGATTGTTTCTTGTACATGTCTGCAGCAGTTGTAGTTGGACATGACCATGATGAGTCTGCTCCCCTGATATTGTTTTCTGTTGCTGATTTTGTATAGAAGGCTTGAGGTTTTGTTCTTTGCAGCTGTTCAGAGTTGCCACATGCCTGAGACTGAAGAGTTAAAAAGGAAGCTGAAGAGACAGACAGCAATGGATGTTGGCAGAAGCATCCATACATTTACGATTCATGTGTGAAATAGATGGAAATTCTCTGACTATGTTTTTCAATAGCCCAGAACTCACCATCTTCTTCCTGTATTTACTTTTGTTACTACTAGGGCTGGGCTATCGTATAAACGGTATATGGTAGAAATTCAATTCAATTCAATTTTATTTACGGTATATAGCGCCAGATCACAACAACAGTCGCCTCAAGGCGCTTTATATTGTATAATAGTACATACAGAGAAAACCCAACAATCATATGACCCCCTATGAGCAAGCACTTTGGCGACAGTGGGAAGGAAAAACTCCCTTTTAACAGGAAGAAACCTCCGGCAGAACCAGGCTCAGGGAGGGGCGGGGCCATCTGCTGCGACCGGTTGGGGTGAAGAAGAAAAGAACAGGATAAAGACATGCTGTGGAAGAGAGACAGAGATTAGTAGCAGGTACAATTCAATGCAGAGAGGTCTATTAACACAGTGAGTGAGAAAGGTGACTGGAAAGGAAAAACTCAATGCATCATGGGAATCCCCCGGCAGCCTAAGTCTATTGCAGCATA